>MU281351.1:0-242432 GCA_022385595.1 Xylaria palmicola
AACCCAACCCAATTGGCCTTGGCAACCCATGGGGGCCCATGGGGGCCCATGGGTCCTTGGGTTCTTGGCAATGGGTTGGGCCTTGAAACCCTATCTAGGTCTAGCTTCCACGCGTGGTTATTTCGGGCTTTCTCCTCCTGGGTTTCTTGTGCAGCCGTTGATGTGAGCTCTCTGATGGAACGAACATAAAGGGTCTGTGGAGGGATCCAGTGCTACGTTGCGATCGGCGAGTCCGTCTTGGAATTTGTCCGAATGGATCTGCTTTAGAAGCTGGATAGTAAATTCGTCCAGAGGCGGCAGATATCCAATGTCTCTATACCAAACGTCCCAGGGGTCTTCGGAACTAGCGACAGAAGACGCTATCTCCGTCGACTCAGCATCCGACTCGGTTCCTCGAGGTCGCGGAGCGGGAATTCGTCTCTCCCACGAGGACATATCGAAGTTTCAAGCTCCCTCTTCATCCTTTATGCCGGCCTCAAAGCCTGCCGGTTTTAGCGGATTATTTGAACCGTATTGTCGCCCAATAGCTTGCCTGCGGTATGTCTTGTATCAGACCGATCGTCTGTGTGGCTGGACCTTTGCGCACGCGTTAGCCTTGATAATACGAAATATACGAGATGATCTTTCTGAGAATCTAGGGCAACATACGTAGTTTGTATTGTCATTCTTCTTCATACTGGATGAGAGGAGGTATGAGGCGTGAGATAAGGGGACATGTAAGGAGACGCAAGGGGCTGCCCTGAAGACTGGTAGACGGCGCAACGTTATACGTCGACCTGGACTCGTCACTCTGGATACTCATTGAGTCAATACAGCGAATAGGATCGTCCGTATCGAAGCGGGCTGGATATCTATATCCCTAGTTACGCCTCCCTAGCTACCTAGGTACATTATCTGAAACGTGTGGCACATGCCGGTCTGGTAAAAGTGAAGCGGTCTATCCTTGCTCTCCATAATTTTGTCTTCGAATAATACGTTTGGCGCAATGATCCGTATACCTCGATCACCAAAGAAGCGACTTCAGATTCGAGGCTCGAGATAGAACTAAACTAGTGATATTCTTCTTGTACGGGTCGCGCAACTGTTTCATTATCAGAGACACCCTTGCATAATTTGGGACGTGACAATCCCTACCGCCGAATACCACGGCCAGTTCAACCAGCTTCTCCACGCTTTCAACAAGGCCGTGAGACGGTCTTAGCAGATTGGCATTGCCTAAATTTGGCACATCTTCAACGGTAAGTCTGCATTAGTAGCAAGTTACAAAGCATCAATAATAAGAGGAACTTATGTAACTCCAGTATTTCAATGGCAAGACCTAATTCATCAGTCATTCTTCAGGCAGCGGCCAGTCAACATACATAGGAGAAACCACTGGCGGTACATCGGTAGCCGTAACCGGGAGGCTCGCCAGGTCCGCGATTAACTTCACACACGCACGATATCCCCCGGCTCTGGCAAGCCTCATGGCTTTCTCGAAGTTCTTCTTTCGGAATCCGTTGTCGTCGAAGCTTGCGCAGTAAGTCTCCTGGTTCGCTTTCCACAGGAACTGGATCATCTCGAACCGGCCCCATTCCGCAGCCCCCTCGATGGGCCAACGGCCGCCTATCCTCGGGGGAGATGTGTACAAGGACGCGCCGTATTCCAGAAGCTCACACGCCACGTCGCAATTGCCCGAGATGGCCGCGAGCTGCAGTGCGGTTCCACCCAGCGCTTTGGCTGGCTTGGCGTTGACCTCTGCGCCGTGTTGAAGTAGAAGCCGAACCATTCCCAGGTCCCCCTTCTCGGCTGCCTTCTGAAGCGGCGTACGCCGGACCAGATGGCGTAACTCGGTGTTGACGTGGGCACCGTGGTCAATCAATAGCTTAACCAAGTTTCGATTGCCAGTATCGATGGCTTCGAGGATAGCCGTCTCATTGAACTGTATGCCCCTTCCACCGTGAAATTTGACAATACTATTGGGATCACATTTGTGACGAAGAAGTAATTTGACTACTTCGTAACTGAACGCGCAGAGAGACTCGTCGCTGGCCTGCTTTATCGCCACCCCCAATGGTGTCAGTATGTCTTCCCATTCGTCGCCGTTCCCAGTGTCGAATATGTCCACTAACCCAGACTCAACCATTTGGGCTATGAACGTCGCTCTGGCAGGTCCTTCTTCTATGGCGCGCTTCAGTACCTTAGTCCTCAAGCCCCTGGTTACTACAGGTCTGTGTTGGTGTACACTGTTTAGGAATGGGAAAAGGTCTGGCCCCCACCGCATAGCACAGTTTAGAACGGTCTCGTCTGAGGGATTGGCGCCGCTCTCTATCAGTCTTTGCGCCAGAGTGAGATTGTTTCGAGACACGGCTGTCGCAAGACATGCTGTTAGCAGCTCCGCAGTTGCGAGCTTGGAGGTTAGTATTAAATCGCACAACGTCCTATCTTGCAGTGCCGGTGCGAGATAGAGTGCTATAACGGACTCTTTTTCTTCCGGGTCAAACTCGGAAATTTTTGTCTGTCCGGCTATCCTATACCGTATGTCGCAATGGAACGATGATAAGTAATTCCGTGCTATATCTGAGTCCCTAAGGATTGACAATTCCCATGCTATGCCGCCTGGGTCTTGTTCATGGTTGGTTTCGCCGATTTCCAGTAGGAGTCTCACAATTTCCTTCGTTCCGTAACGGAGGGCTAACCGTCTGAGGTAGTATTGTTCGGACCTCACGCAGCAAATTTTAGAAATAAGAGAGGCGCCAAACTTCAGAAGCACCAGTGCCCCCATCTCGTGGTCATCAACAATAGCTACTTCCAGTGGATCTCGGATTCGTTGTGACTCCAGGTCTGGACACGAATCTAACAGACGCGTGATAAGTTTAGTATCATCAATCTCGACCGCCGCGACGAGTGCCGATTCCAAGCGGAAGTCTTTGTGCAATGACTCGAAGATCCCTGCATTTGCGAAACAATCGATGAACTTGACGTGTTTGCATCGTATCGATTCTGCTAGTGGAGTGCTATAGGGTCCGTGTAGAGAGGCGTTAATATTAGGCCGCCTCAGCATCACTTTGTCAAGTATTTCAGACTTGTTGCTTCGAATAGAAGCACTCAAGAGATCCTCGTCCAGGCTGACGGAGCCATGGCTTGCATGAGGGAGGATAGCTAGTAGTGTCTTTGTACGGCCAATCCCAGCCGACACCACCAGCGCGAAATCAACGTCTCTTTGATACTGCAACACACATCTGCTGCCGTGCCGCTCTACGCAGTCGGATACAAGCTGGTTAATGAGGCTGGCGGCGTGAATATCCTCGCCAAACCCAGAAATATGCTCCCAGAAGTGTTTCTCGAAGTATGTTTCATGCTGAGATGGGTTGATTCGAAGAAGAATATGTGGAGCCGTTGTTACATCTACCTGGCGGAGGTATTGTGCAATGCTGGGGCGGAGTTCAGCACCTGCATCCAACAACTCCCGAAGTACGATGTTGCTGAACGATAATGGCGAATCAACATTGAGGTAATAATCTAGGGCGCCATGACGACCCCGAGAATTGTAGTCATAAGTTTTGTTAGGGTCGGCTCCGTGTGAAAGGAGTAGGATGATCAACTCTCCATTTCCACGATCTGCCGCGGCTTCAAGCAGAGTCAGCCGGTATCTCTCGTTGGTCAAATTATCTACGTGAACGATCGTGTCATTCACATGAATGAGACCCTTTTCAAGTAATCCGGAGATGATATCGTATCTCCTACGATCCATTGAAGCCTTCAGAAAACCCGAGGCCAGTGCTTCAGGCAGAAATGGTGCGTCTATAAAGCCGCGCAGTAACAACGAACTTTCTGAGTTGGTAGAATCAAAACAACAAAAGTCCACTACCTCTTCTAGGACTTCATTTTCCATCTCATTCATGTTGTCTAGGACAAAGTACCGGCATAACTCCGACATGGAGATATTTGGAGGTGTCAGGTCTTGTCGATGCCGAGAAAAGAAATAGTAAGCCATAGCTATGAGATTCGATACCTGCAGCCCCATTTTAGGTATACTAATGGGTTTGTTGGGCTCGCCTCGAGTCTGTGTTGCGTTTGAAACAGACGCACTGCCGATGAGCCGATACTCACGTGTGGCATTGATGATGGCTCTAGAGGGGAGCCCATCCAACCAGGCCGAAGGGATTCCTAGCCGATATGCTTGAGGGGTCCTTGGGGGGGACGCAGAGACGGAGACACCAACATTGAATGGAGATGGGATATAGGAAATAGACAAGTTTGGGCTGGACGGGCGTGTGGGAATGCGACTAGGGATAGCAGCCCTTGGATCATGAAACCCCATTGTAGTCAGAGCGGTCTCGTCAGATAGTTGAGCCCATCTCCCGTCTGGCTCCTGGACCTCGATGTGAACTTGGCCAGGGAGAGCAGAGAGTGTGGAAGAACCATGCGCAGCAGATGTGTTGCTGGCGAGTCGTGATTTTTGTTTATAATATCGTCGAGCACGCTTGATTTTAGAACCTGCGGCAACACGGCCACTGATGAGCACTCGGCTCCTCATAGTCTGAGGCAATCTGTCCAGCCTTTTGTGAACTTGCTCCCATTCCTCAGGTTTGAGATTCTTGCGAGCCCCCCATGAATTTAATCTAGTCTCAAACTGGGCCGCGCTGCAAGAACGGCCATCAATCATAAGAAGGGTTTTTAGCACATAGAGGACCTACGTGGCAACAAATCCATACGTCTTCATTGACGCGACGAGCTCATCAAGAGTCTGGCCTCCGGCTAGGCCATCGTGTTCTCTCGCACGATCTCTTTCTCCTTGGCTCGCGCCCAAATAGAGGGAGATGATCAGGTCCTTATGATGATTCCATTCCGCCTCGTCGGTATTGGATGATGGTATCAGCGCTGCCATTAGAACTCGAGCTTAGTCAAGGGGACCAAGACACGACAAGGCTCTAGAAACGATGGTAGAGAGTATAAAGAGGTTAAGTTCTATCTATGCTGCGGGGTTTCCCTCCAAGCAGCATGCGATGTCGACCTCGGTCGCGTCCAATCCCAGCATAGTTTTATTACACGGGTAGTATTCGCACGAATAGGTCCTGGGGCCGTAAGGCTGCCCAGAATAGCCCGTTATTGTCGCTTGGTCGCGCCCCAGAAGGCGGCGATGCAGGACGATTTCGTCACTTGGTCGCCTCCTAGCGTGTGCTCATGCAGGACGATTTTGTCACCAACAGTGTCGCATTGGGTATCCCAGGCAGATTTTGGCCGATGCTTGTCAGATTTTGTCAGTCTAGTCTCATTCGCTGAGGCATGCAGCCACACATTTCGGTACCAGAACTGCTTACTTACCAATAACATGATGTATATTACTTTAATCAAGGCTTTGGGTTTTCCTTTTTAATTGTCGCGTATAGTCGTTAATACCAACACGGTGTTAACGGCGTCGTTTTTCCGTGACATTAATCATACCTCCGGAGCCGCTGCAGCTATCCACTAAGCCGACGTGAGTTGTGCTACAATGTGCTACATTACTTTGGTGTAGGGTGAGTCATCTCGAGCTACACCAAACGATTATCTAGGTTAAGATGAAAGAACTAGGGGCTACCCCAAAGGCGCCTGGCTTTCATGCTGCGCAAAATCTGGCGATGCTGCGACGCCCGCCTGAGATTTTGCGCATGACAAAATCAGACGCTTATTCGGCTTCACTCGAATTGCTCAAGAAGCTGTTCACGGATTTTGGCACAGAGGAAAGACGCTATATCCAGCCTACACACGTAATGCAATCTGTCTCAAGTAGCTCATCTAGGATACTCTTGAATACAAAAGCTAGAGAAGCGCCGGTGCCATGATGGGATGTGATATGGGTTATCATCATGAATCAACATTCATTGGTACTGCTTGAGTGTTCTTGTTAAACTTGACTTTCCCTGCTCGTCAGCTTAGCTCGACTTCACCGTATTGACAGCTCGTCATGCCTCCCTCTCAGCAACAAAGTGCTAAGCCCACTCAAGGCCACAACAACATGTAAGATAACTCTGTATGCTACTCTCGACAGTCGATAAATTAACCCTTGTCGTAAGGAGTGCGGATAAGCAGTCATCATACATGCTGCAAAGATATATCTATGATGATTCTACCATTGTCGAGCGAACCTCCGGCGCTGCGAACACTGGTGAGAGCGCAACGGAGAAAGTCGGACAGTATAAATCGAAGGCCAAATATGAGATCGAGAAATTTGACAAGGCCTGGGGCGGAAAATGAGCACATCGACGTCAGGTTGCGGCTTGGAACTATCACAGGATAGAATGGCAACAGCCACCACCACGACGCCACTGGCTGGAGGAGAGGGTACCACGTCGGGCAAGACTTGGTCGTATATGGCCACCCACGTGTTCACGATTGATGCGATTGATGCCGCCACGGGAAGTTTTGTTTGCAACTTTTGCTATTGGCTATTCCAGAGACAGACTTTCTTTACTGTACAAGGTTCCCTAGGATCCCGCTTTGGTTGGCAGGAGCCGAACCATTTGAGATATCTACGGACAGGGCTTGAAATGGTTGGGGTCTGAGGAGGCGTTCCTTTTAGTCGGTTAGAATTTTCGATGGGATCAAAGATCTATTAGGGACAATACTGGAGTTTTGTACCGTGTTCATGTTCCTCAAGCAGCGCGCCCCCATAATCACATAGTACATTTCATCCCCCTTTCTACTAAGAAATCGTCAGCAATACATGCAATCACAGACCTCTCTCTATACCACACAACCACAGTCACATCATGCCACAACTCAATCTATCACCGAAAACAAGTCGACAATTTTTAAATTCTTATCCTTGTTCTCAACTATCTACTTATCTTTCCCTCTTCCGCCAGGTGGGGTATCTAAAATTACCTGGCTAATGCAACAACAACAACGACGACGACGACGACAACGACGGCAACGGCAACAACAGCAAAACAAATGGCTCCTGAACACCCCCTTTGCCATCCCCTCCCCTCGCTAGAAAAGGCTAAAAAAACATGAAAGGGGTCGGGGGGAGTGATACGATACCACTTGCTTATGAGGTAGTCCAAGGAGGAAAGTATCACGTGGTCTCCGGCGCAAAAACGAGACGCAACGTGCAATGGAGCGACCATGGAAGCAAGTCCTCGCAAGTGAAGATGAGCCAGATACACTAGAAAAAAATATACAGCAATGAGGGCGACGGTCCGTACGCCTGTTATAAACAATGATGGCGGATGTTGACGATGTATTTTACCGCTCTACTCCAGATCCCTCTGTCCAAGCCGATAAACGCCGGTGTTTTTTTTGTTGCAGGCCTAAAGTACGGGGAAGCTTGAGGTGTCCTGATGTGGCGTCTTAGCCCAGGAGTCGGTGGTGTTTGTCAAGTTCAATGGCTCGAGGGGTTCGCAGATACGTTTGCGCCAGTATAGGTCCACGTGGGGATCAAGGGGATGCGGTTCCCGGACACAAAGGAAAAAATCGAGGTTTGATGTGGCTGAGGTGACTATTAAAAATTTACGTTGTCTCATGTACCCGTGATGATGGTTGTAAGTCATCCGGTAAGTCTCGTTGTCCGTGGCAGGCAACGGGCCAGCATTGGAGGCCACGTGAGCTGAGCGCTAGGATGCCTGTACCACTATATCACATCACGGTACAGCATCCGCACCCGGCCTGTTCGGTTTTATCCTCCAACTGCTCCGGGGGGTCGGACGCCTTGACGGCGGCATTTGGCTGCGTTGGTAGCTGCTGCATTGGTCTTGAGTTGCCGAGGGGGCTCATCGCAGGCGTGTCTTGAATTTTGGGCATCGTTGAATAGGAGCTCGTCCCTGGCCGACTAGGCGTTGGAACCCTAGCATCTGGCTTCAATGGCCACTCATCCCGAGGTTCTTCAGTATCCTGCGGTTTTTCTAATTCGGGTGGCTTTGGGAACGTATCCTTATTTAAGGGCCGAAATTCTTTATCGTATACATTTCCAAAAGCCCCTTCCTGCTCCCACTTTTCTTGCTGCAATCTTTTTGCAACTGTGGGTAGAAGTTGCTGATCTGGTGGTAGACGTGGGTCGG
Organism: Xylaria palmicola; assembly: GCA_022385595.1. Lineage (NCBI taxonomy): Eukaryota > Fungi > Ascomycota > Sordariomycetes > Xylariales > Xylariaceae > Xylaria > Xylaria palmicola. The sequence continues at coordinate 8,025 of MU281351.1, forward strand.
GCTGGTATGCGGAAATCATCCATGGTGGATCGCCCTCGGGGGCCCTGGGAGACATTTCGCCGGAGCGAGTGGATGGTCGTGTGGTAGAACTACTTCTAGGCGTAGGGCCAGATCGAGTCTTAGGACGGGTCGTTGAGGTTGGCTTTGTCGGCGCCGATGTTTTACGTGGCACCGTCGAAATTGCCTTCTTAGGAGACCCCTCCGTCACAGCGCGCTTTCCAGGCTGGACCCAGGGCGAATCTTCAAGAGCGATCGCGCTGCTACTACTTCGTGATCTGGTCTTCGGATACGCGATAGAGACTTCTTCATCGAAGAGCGGGAAGCTTGATTTTCGCTGCGCCGGGGCGTTTCGGTCAATGTAGTCGGAAGGAATAGGCGCTGGACTGACTTTCGCTACAGGAATGCGTGTGCCCTTGCCAGACTCATTAGAGACCCAATATTCGCCGGGGTCCTCGGCAATCTCCTCGGGCCGGCGCAAGTCCCAACTTGTGGACTCAACATCAGGAGTTTTATCGTGACCTAGATCGGAGTTCTTTCGAGACGTCGGTACGTATTGCTGTTCAGAAGAATCCACTGTGCCCCTTCGACGACTATGGCTACGATCTCGTCTCGATCTGCTCTGGGTTCTGGGCTTCGGCAATATTATCCCGGCTGCTTGCATCTCCTCGCTCTCGATCTTGGCTAGTTTATCCCGGTGAATCCATTTTGAATTCTCGTCATCATACGTCAGAATAGTACCATCTTTCGCGCGCTTTGTTTGAGGGGGGGCCGTAGCACGGCTATTACTGCGGGATTCTAGAAAAACATCAGTATATGCAGTTAAGCGTGCTTCGCGATCAAGTCAATGGGGGGTAAGACAATGGCTGCTCAGAGTGCAAAAGACGAATTCAGTATTGGTCATACCTCTCAAAGGTAAGTAGTTGTCCGGGGCCCCATTTTGGGCATTCGATGCACTCTGTAGTGAACTAGTGGCCTCATAATCTGTAAAAGAGTGGTTCGTCGTGGCCTGTTGGGCGGAGCAGGGAATGTCAGCACACAAGTATCAATGACGCCTCAAGCCATCCCAAGCTTTTCTTTGGTTGAAACAGGTGCATGGAACAGACAGCGGAGAGGGCACAGCGGGGAGGGCTCAATGGGCACACGCTCACCTCATTGTGACCACTCGAAATATGATTCCATGCCGCATATTCGTCCTGCGCATCGGTCGGGGAACTGAAGGACGTAGGTCCAGAGGCTGTCGAGATCGCCGCCATAGTGGTGCGTGAGCCACAGACAGCAGCGTGCCCCTTGTGCCTCTTCTGTTTATTATTGAATCCAGGATCGGCAGGCGAAGGTGACGGTGATACTGTGTCGTAGACGAATAATTTACGGGGCGGTTAAGACAGGACGCGACAAGGAATCCTGGTTTCAGAAGTACAAAAAAAAAAAAAGGGTCAGCGGCGGCAAGGTGGTAATGTAGTCAAGTAAGTATGGTATGATGCGGTGATGCCGTCGCTAGCTAGCGGGCCGGCTGCTGCTACTCGAGATTGAGACGAGACGGGGAGTAGACGAATAACGGGACGAAACGGAGAAGAGGCGCGGCGCCGGGAGTCGACCAAAGAGAAAGCTAATAAGACAATGTGGAACTAGAACTGGAGCTGGAGCATCTAGTGCAGAGCTCGTTGAGAAGACAGTGGTGTGGTGTGGTCACCTGGGCAGTCAGTGGGATAGGCGTGGACGGTGGCTCAAAAAATTAATACACGACGGGCCGCGAGCTAGCGAGGCTCATGATATCAGTGCAGCATCCGAGCTGGCGGCGAGGAGCGGCGAGTCGCGTGTCGTCAGGTTGCCCCTGGCGCTGGGTGGTGAGGGAGGCCGGGGGCGGAGACGGATGCAGAGGCAGTACGGAGTACTATGTAGAGGCAGCAGAGGCGGAGGGTGGTGGTGGTACGGTTCGAATGCCCTCTGCTCGATGCCTCTGGGCTCTGCCGCTGGTATGCCAGGGAGAAGCTCTCACAGGCCCCAATCTGGGGCGGTCGGCCTCGCGAAACGACGGCAAATCAGAAATAGAAACACAGAGGCACCTCAGTCCTCAGTCGGTGGCACATGGACTGAGCAGGACCACGCGGGAGAGAGCGAGACACCAGAGGGACGCCGGAGAGAGGTTGATCGCCGGGGAAAGGAGGGCGAATGAAAAGAAGCAATTATTCGCGGGCCAGGAATGGGCTGTACGCAGTATGGGCGGTACTCCAGTCTCCGTAGTATGGACTGTAAGGGCTGTCTGTATGGCCGGGCACGGCCAGGGATGCGCAGATGAAAGCGGACTGGCTAACCCAATCGGCCCACAGGGTGACCTACAGTAGCGTACTGTGCTGCGCACCACCGCGGGTGGGGGGTCGTGTGGGCCTGGGCACCGGGCACCCCCCGCCAATCAGGCCACCCGAACCCTCGCAAGCGGCACCCCACCTGGGCACTCCCATATCGCAATTGGACCACAGCTCTGGACGAGGCCTCTGAGGTGCCGGTTCGTGGCGGGATCGCATCTGCTCTACGGGTATCTGCGAAAGGCTCCAGGTCAGGTACTCAAGTAAACATCATCTCAGTTACGAGCCAGTGTGCATCCCGTATCAGGTGGCCTCCTCAAACTCGGCATTCCACTAATGCACCCAGATCTACGCACCAGCACCAGTTCCAGCATCAGTACCAATGCCGGAATCCAATCGGTGATTCGTTATAATTGCATTGAACGGGCTAGATACCAAATCGGCCCCTGCTTTAATGACCCCCCAAGTCAGTAACGGGTCCCAATATAGATTGCGATGCAGGGTCCTCCCGGTCTGGCCACAGCATCAACAATCAGTGTGCCTGCGTCTACCTACGTACGTGCGCTCCTGGCTCCTGGCATTACGAAATACCGGTAGCAAGGTGGCTACGTACGGTTAGCTACGAATAACAGTCTAACCTTGGACTGCGTAGCTAGGTAGGTATTACGGCCTGGCCGGCTCTTCGGAGTGGATATCCAGCGCCCCTGATTCATATGCTTGTCCTCCCGCTCCCGTTTTGTCTTGGTATGTGGGTATATTAAAGTGTCAATAGTGACCTCCTGGCTACATATCAACGTGTTGAGTACCGGCCGGTATGCGAAGACATACCTATCATGCACCTGTCCAGGTCATCACGAGCCAGATGGTTTTTTTTCAAGGCGTCAACGTAGACCTGCCCTTGAGCAGGGCTGGCGGGGATGTTTTTAATGCAGCATTCGTGCGCAGCAGGGTTGGGTAATTGTCCTTCCATGCACAACACGTCACAGTCCGTGCGACTTAACTACTACTAATCAGGCGAGAGGGCTCGAGTCCACGTAGTTTCGGCAGGATACACAACTTCGTCAATCTTTGCCTAGACCTCTTTTACAGTTTTTGTGCCAACACCAACCTACTGTCTAACGATGTCCCGGTATTGGATATCGTAAAGGGAAACAAAGAGATGCGGGGGTAAGAGAATACTGATTGCAGATGGATAAGTGGTCTTTTGGCCTATAACCTATAGAAAGTAGTAAGGTAGAGAGAGAGATGTAAGTTCGGAGCTGGGAGGAATGCCAATTGCGCAAAGCTACCTAGGTACCTACGTCATTCGATACTTTTAGGTTGACGGGCTGGAGCCAGCTCGCTCTTGTTGTCTCCTTCTCGCCAGCTACCTGTGGGTTATTATCAACATCATACACATCATACATCACGTCGGCAAACCTACAAGCTTAATCACATGCCACCTATCAAAGTACTTACCTAATGTACATGTGCCCTTGTATGGTTGTATCGGGTTTCCAACACCAACAAAGTGTTCTTCGCCTGTAACTCGGCGCACGTCATGGCAGACTCGAGCACCTCATCGCTGCCCCGGCGCACACGGAGAACTCGCTTCGTCTGCATCTCTGACACTCACAACTGCACGGTGAAGCTGCCCAAAGGAGACGTCCTCATCCATTGCGGCGACCTCACGAACCAAGGGAGCTTCGGCGAGCTCTCGAAGCAGGTCCAGTGGCTCGAGCAGGCCGACTTCGAGTGCAAGATCGTGGTGGCCGGCAACCACGATTTGACCCTGGACACCGAGTTCTACCGCGCCTACGGGTCGTACCGGCACAACAAGGTACCCCAGGTGCCGGCGGACTGCCAGGCCTTGCTCACCGGGTCCGAGTCCCTCACCTACCTGGTGCACGAGCGCCGCGACGTCAGGCTGACCTCGCCATCGGGCCCGCGGACGACATTCTCCGTCTTCGGATCGCCCTACAGCCCGGCTTGGGGCGGTGACTGGGCGTTCCAGTACACCCGTCTGGACGACGACTACAGGGCCGCCAGGTCCCTCTGGGAGGCGATACCTCTCGACACGGACATCCTGGTCACCCACGGCCCCGCCCGCACGCACTGCGACGAGTCGCGCACGCGGGAGGCCGCCGGGTGCGAGATCCTCCGGCAGCAGCTCTGGCGCGTGCGCCCGCGCCTCGCGCTCTGCGGACACATCCACGAGGCCCGGGGCGCCGAGCGCGTGCGCTGGGACCTCGAGAGCGGGAACGCGCGGTACGCCGAGCGGGGCCGGACCACATGGCGCGACCCGGACCCGGAGAGCGGGAAGAACGCGCTCGTGGACCTCACGGCGAGGGGCGGCGCGCCGCTGGACAACGACGGCGGCCCCGGTCCGTCCGGGGGCAGCGGATCCCGCGAGGACGGTCACGATGCGCGGGGAGGGAAGCCAGGTGAAGGGGGGGACGGAGACGTCGCCCGCCCGGGTATCGGCACCCTGGGTCTCGGCGAGGATCCGAGCTCAGCGCGCAGTGACCAGGCAGCCCTCGCCGGACGCCTGGGGCGCAGGGAGACGTGTATCGTGAACTGCGCCATCCAGCATTCCAGCTACCCCCACGCGGGCGGGGGTCCGCGGAAGCTCAACAAGCCCGTCGTCGTGGACCTGGACCTCCCCGTATGGGGAGACGAGGAGCCAGGAACCCCCGGCGCATAGCAAAGGCGTACGCACGCAGGGTAATGAAGGAATGCAGCGTGTACTGTGCCCGGGCGGCTGTGGGGTCTCCTATTGCGTGGATGCAAGCCATAAGGGCAAGGCATGGCCTCAGCCTGCTTGCGACCCCGAACGCACATGGCGAACCAGACGAGACAGCCACCCCCCCGCCAGGTCTGAAAGCCACGGAGCGGGGTAGAGATCCCTGGTGAGGCTCTTCGCAGCGGCGACGAGGCGTAGTTTCCGCCCCGGTGAGATGTGACCCAGCAGCGGGCTGCGTTTCTCATGCTGTCCGGAGCGCAAGTAGGAGGGCGCATTTTTCACAGCCCTTTCATGCGAGCGCGCCTGGGTCCTTGCTATGTACAAGTTACTACCTGGTGAAAGTAGCGAGTACTTGGACGGATGTACATACGGGCATGCGTTGCGAGTTCCGTAAAGAGACCTTTGGGCATTCATCGTCGCCTCAACGATAGGACGACCGGATTGCTTGGTAGGCCGCCTCGATATCCAATGGTTGGCCGTCGTAGTAAACCAGGGTAGACTCATATTTGCGTGTAAGATTCTAGACCGCACCAACCACTTAGAACTGGGGAATTGCTGTCTGCTCATGTGTTTATTCTCAGGCAATTTTTGGCCCCAGAGTGGCTATGAGGAAGAGAGTCTATACTATTGGCCTGTTTTGTATGATGGTCGCTGCTGACTTGTCAGTCGACTAGACTAGACTCTACTGTTTCGGGTTCATATCGTCCTTTCACGGAACTATCAAGCCGACAACAAGAGCGGGAACAAGAGCGGGAACAGGACTAGGGTTTGAAATATGTTTTGTTTCCTATAACTAACGCCGTCAAGAGAAGGTAAATCATCCACGTTGGATAGAGGGGACTGAAGACTTGACAAGCAATTACATACTAGTCTAAGTGTACAAGACGTCGTGAAAAAATGGCACCTTGAATACAATCAATAAGTCATCTTCACTAATGACTAGAGTTGGTAGCAACGATGCTCATAGAAGACACAACTTCTCACTCATAGGACTGGCAATATACTCTATCAATTTCAGAGTTCAGTTGTTCATTCTCACGGGGGTCATTGCGTTGTTCTACCCAGTCGCTTAACGGGTAAGTTAGGTCATGTCTAGGGCTGTACGGAGTACTCAGGCCGAGATCCTTTCACATGCGAACTTTCAGCCTGGGCGACTAACCTCAGAATGTACTTTTGCAATCACGCAGTAAGACATGTCTTGGCCCCCCGTAACGTGCGTTCGCCGTGTTGTGCACACCTAGGCTTCCCGCGAGCCTTCCCAATAGTTCGTCTATAATTGGACGATACGAGGCGCGCGTATCACGTTTCGAAACGGCGATGTGACATATCACACAAAACCCACGCCAGGTATCACCACCCAGCCGTGGCGGTTCGCCTTTCTCAGGGGTGGCTTCGAGCTTGCGTCTCTACGGCCCGCGGGCGGGAAAGAAAAGCGTTACGGAGTTTGGTACGTACTGAAATTATCAATACCTACTTTTTTCTACCTGAGCAGGGCGCAGCCATTCAAGACAACGATCGCTGCATCGTGGCTCGTTACGGCAGGGCCGGCTAGCCCACCTGCTCATCCTTAGTGTTAACTAGTCTAACTCACTCACCTGGTTGTAGGGCACGCGGAGCAAGGCGTTCGCTGAGTGCGCGTCAAGCGCCAAGGCAGCAACTAGGCCCTTGCGCCGTTCATCGCGCGCCTCAGCTGAATGTCCCACCGTTGTTGGGAGGAAAGTCAGTCCAGTGCCTATCCAAGTGCTACTCGAGTGTGGCTTGGAGGTCTGAGCGCGAAACCGGCCAACCTAGGTAGGCATCCATACGTAGACGAGGCTGCTATCTCGGTATGTGATGTCAATTACTACTACTGAATGACATAACTACCGGTAGCCCTTGGATGGAAGAGCTATGTGTTGCGCGATCCAAAATGCCCTGTACAAAGACACAATTTGATGGACGGGTGTACTAGTTGACTAAGGGGGTATGATGTCAGCGATCATCTGAAATTTGTGACCGGCAGAACGCAGGGTTGTTCGTTAATGTGATTGTATGGAGAACCCCGCGGGATGTCAAAAAGGCGCGGGACGAATAGCGGCCCGCGGACGACCCGTCGATCCTTTGCTATGGCATTGATTACTATGTCGGGCCGTGCTCGGATCCGAATGGTGTTTTGAGAACACGCAGGTGTATACAGATATAAATAAAGCGGTCCTACGTAGTTGGAAGGTCTGGAAGCCTAGGGATATACCCAGGTCTGTACGTAAGCTGAGGGGCGATGTTTTGAGTTTAATTCCCCTCGGGGGCAGATCCCGGGAGATCGGCGGAGGGAGGGGGATTCACATGTTGGTTTTGCCCGTCACAGGCGCATATCCCGCTCAGCATCAGCATCCATCATGCTGGATCTGGCTGAGTAGAGTCGCTGTGCGCGACGGCTTACGCCACGCCGATTGTTGGTGCGCAGAGGTAGTAGGCTGCAACTCTCGCTCGGATTCAGCGCAGACCTTTGCTGACCTTTTGTGAGATTTTCGCTCCCCCCGGGGATCCAGGCCAGCCACGGCTCTGTAACGTATCCTGCGCAACCATACGTGATTATTCGTCTCACGAATTGGAATGGCGCGTGGCTTAGCGTGTGCTGCTTTTACTACGCCTCTCAGCGACCCACGGTTCGCAGACGCCCTACACACCTATACCTAATTATACGAAGCGTTTTTGGACGGCGACGCAGCCGCGATTTAATTCCACGAGCCAACATTGCCAAAGAGTGGATTCGGAGCATTACGGTAGGCCCCGCCTGCGCGATAACGAGGAACACAAAACCGCCTAGCCTAGGAGGCCTAGAAGGCACAAGAAAGGGGGAGAGAGGGGGGCGGGGGCCGGATAAGAGACAATAAGATGTTGCCATCCAAGACATGCAGTGCCGGTGAGCTCCAGATAAGTCTTATGATCCAGACACAATCGTTCATAGCACGGTAACTGCGGCGCACACCGGAGAGAGAAGACGTTCGTCCAGGTGAGCAGATGTGGATGGTCGATGGTGGTCAGATGGTGACGGGGGGACTTGTACGGCGCTTATGCCCCAACCAATGATAGAATTCGTACGAGTTCCGGGCCATTATTCGCTGGAACGATGAATTCGACGGTGGAGGCTTGTCGTAGCACAGGCACCGGGGCAGGAGATGGGGGGCAGCATACGGTAAGGGATAACTGTGATACTAAGCTGCGAATGTACGGTACTAACATGGCACCTGTGCGTGTAATCCGTATGTATCCTCTCCTGCAGGCCAGCTAATGCGAGTGATTGGCGGGCGGGTAGACTCCGGCAGATCTGGGCAGATCCGGATATGTGTGTTCTTCCTTTTTCTGAGGACGGGGAAAGAGTACGTAGAATCGAGGGGAACATGACGGCTTACTGGTTACATGGCCGCTGTCGCGAGATGGGGATAGCAAATAGAAAGGGTCAGCTCCTCACCGCCATGCATCGAGGTGTGGCCTGGCGTCGTCTGGCTGTCGTGTCACTGTAGCAAGATGGAATAGATAGGATGTGAGATCCTGACCAGGCACTGGAAAGGCACAAATGGGCGTCCGTCCCGTCCCAGGCACGCATCCGTCATGCCGGCTGCAAAAGGCGGGCTTGTTTATTCCGGTGCCACGGTGGAAGCATGGTCCTTGCTACAGTACTACACGTAACAGTATGTAACAAGATGTCGTGGTAATGGGTATTGTTAGCCATGGCAGCGTGACTGGGCCCATGCCAATAGTGCCTGCGACTATGATACGACCTTGTTCGAAGGTGAGACACGTGACGGTGGATTGAAGTGATATCTGTTGGTGGAGTGTGGGTTAAAGACCCGAATAAGCGTCGTGGTATGGCGCAACTTGGCTTGGTAGAGTGGACGGGTCATCTCTTCTTAACGAACGTGCATGCGTGCATGATAGTATCTACTAAGACGGTCGTCTGGAGCAACAACTAAGGAACAGGTCAATTCTAGCCCCTAGTCTTGGGTAGCGTCGGATGAAGTCGACGGATTGGATTTAGTTCAGCATGTAGAGGCCGATTGGCATGGTCGGTCTCTGCTGATTCCCAGTTCTCGACTTGTAGCATCCAGTTGTCAACCCAGATGACCAACAGACGACAGACACAAAGCCCCGCCCCCACCAACCCATCTCATTAGGAAAGCCGCTTCTGACCGCGGGGATTCGGGTAATCCGTACGCAATCCGCACCTGTACGTAACATAGCCGTGGGCCTGTCGTGGAGATGGGCACTGGCGAGGACGCACATCGCTCCAGCACGAGGACGGACAACTGAAGATCGGGCGAGCGTACGTAGGCTATTAAATAAGCCCGTCTCATGACTATCACCGTGGCCCCTGGCAGGACTCGTGAGTTTCACCGTCATGGCTGATCTCTGGACCAATGCCGTTGGAAAGGCCGGGGATATGCTCGAGATGTTCGCGATCAACAGGCAATCACACAGGCAGTGGCCCATCCTGGGACGGCGGCAGAGGCGCGATTCGCTCCCGCTGGCATATGTCCTGCATCATCCCTGGATTCACACGTTGACCGCTGACACTGGCCAAGTGAGCCTGATTCCATGTGGGATAGTGGATGCGCATCCTCCCTCCACCACTCGCGCGCCTTCTCAGCAGCAGCGGTCACCTCTGCAGCCTCCGGACCTGTCCCGGGGCCCAAAACAGCAGCAGTACGTACTGTATATCGTCCATGCTAATGGATAGGGGTCGTCCGGTGCGCGTCTTGACGTTGGACAATCGCTTGTGCTGGTGGAGAGCTTTGGGAAGGGGCCTATCTACAGGTCTACAGGTACCTGGTTTGGTGAATGAGAATGGCCGGGCGAACGACCTAAGGTTACGGACGGTAGCCCGTCGCGATCAGGACATTCAGAGGACACCTCTCTTCTCTTCAGGGTACATAGTAGATAGCACATACCCAAGGTACTTTCAATCAGTATTAAGGTTGCTGACGAAAACAGGAAGCGAACAGACAAGGTACGTTACTCATTGTAGGTACAGAAATACAGGGACAGTGCTTGGCTGAGTGCGTAGCTTTGCAACTAGCACCGCTAACCCAGATCTTTTTCCCACTCGCCCAGCACTCATTGGCCCTGACCGCGCCTGAATGATAGATCTCTCTTTTTAGCTTCCTTCCACCCCCTCCTTTTCGTTTAGGCATGCTGACCTAAGCCATACTACCTAACAGGTACCTGCTCCTATACCACATCCATCCGTCCAGCGTCCACACCACCACTCACCCATGGCCAGTCCGCGGATCCTGAGACCTCGTGCAACCGTCATCGCGTCTACTACTATAACATATAGCAGAGCGCCTAGGGTGAAAAACAGGGCAAAGGCGAGGACCACGAGGGAACCCTTCCATGGGATCCTCTTCGCCGAGGACGGCATTGATGCATTCATCCATCCGGCCATCCCATCCAGCACCACCAACGCAATGTGGGGATGGGTGTGTGTGTGTGTACCTGCTTCTCATGTCGGGTTGAGTGGCACCTTTACGGTACTTCGCTCGACCTTTCAAATCGGCCTCACTCACACCTTGATGCAACTGCGCCTGGCCATCTGCGACGCGGCCCTTCGATGCTCGCTAACCCAGTACACAGCAACTAGTGCATTCGTGCTTCGATTCAAGCCTGGTTGGCTGAGGGGGTTATGCAGGTCGGCCGGGTCTGCCAGTCGTATCAATAGTGTAACCGGGGGACCCTCTCACCCCAATAGGTAGTTGAGTTCTGCTAAGGATGCTAAGGATACTAGAGATGTCGTTCCCTCTGTGCAGGGCCCCAATGCGTCCTATGAGACTTGGTGGTGGGGATCGGCTGCTGCAGGAGATGTTCGAAACGGAATGAGGCATGCTCTGCACCACAATACCCAGTAAAAGCCGTCCAAACGTAGTACCAATTCGTCATGGATGTGCCACGATGCTGTTCGTCACGACTGAGCACAAGTGAGCACACACGCATGGTAATAGCCAGTGTATTAAATCGCTCGAAGAATCGTTCGTCGTGGCGCCCCTTACATCAGACCTCGATGAACGTCAAACTTTATGACCGGCAAGGGATGTGATGCTACCAATTGGGGAGTGGAGAAGTAGTTATGAGCGCGTCCACGCTTTCAAGTTTGCCCAACTACTACCATGAAGCACCAACTCGAAACAGAACCTGACGCCCGACATACCGGTACGACTGTTGTCCTTTCAGTCGAAGAAGAGCTGTAGAGAGCATGACATAAAGAGCCTACAAGCATGCCTACCCAAGACCCGTACCTACTACGTAGTTAGACGCAATGCGTCGAGGAATGAATGCATCTGTGGCCTTCAAAGGTAGATGCGAGTAAGTTTATCGAACGAGCACAGCTTACCTTGTACTTTGTCTCCTGCAAGTGTCGGAACTACATGCCTTCGTATTTGCTGAGACCTTAAGCCGACTCTACTTGTCGAAGTTGGCAAGCTAGATTACGACATCTACGGATATCGGTGTACAACATGTGGTTAGCCGTCCTTGTTCACTGCGCCAAAATATACCATAGTAAATAAAATCCCACGCCTTACTAACACCCAACGGCGGTTGCTTGTGGCTGGCATAGTGGCCTGGTCAGGTCGGTGTTGCTATTGCTGCTACGGTGCAGCTGGGGTTGCCAGGCCCATTATCACCATATCTGGTCATCCACATATTAACATGTACTGTTGGTCATACGTGCTTCCAACTCTACAGCAGACGGCTTCTACTAAACTTGCTGTGTTCCTTGCAATTGCTATCGGGGCCAACAGACACTCGGTGAGTGAGTTGTTTTGCTCGTTTGGCCGGCCAACGATTCAACTCCGCAGGACTGCAACAAGCCGCTGAGGCTTTTGGAACGTCTCAAACTCCAAGCTTCACCGCTGCTTCCTCAAGCCGCCTCAAGCTGCCTCCGTTATTCGCCCGCCATGCTTACACCGTTGCTGTATTCAGAACGAGCAGCGGGTACCACTCCACATAAACATGTTCCGTCTCTAGGGAGATGGTCGACCGACTTTTCACCCTTTGGCGTATCAGACTTCTCATCTGGAATCCGGTTTCAAATTGCCCACAGTTCGTTTGGCTTAGCTAGCGCTCCGGGGAAGCTCACTTTGCCATCGCTTGCTGATTAGACCATCGAGTCGGTATCGCCACCCGTCGCCATTGCGCTTCATCACCATGGGTTTGGGTTCTATTTGCCCCAGCCGAACAGCCCAGGCTGCATGCCTATTGGTCTGCTGCGGGCCAGAACTGCAGCTTCGCTGTAACCTGGATGGACGTACCATAGTGCGTACGCATCAAGTCGCCTCTTTCGGTCCAGGCACCTGTTTTAGTGCCGAGCACGAGCATTCTACCTATTGCCCATTGCCCATTTTCCCATATTCCACTTCCTCTCGACACGATACAGATTGAATGACTCGACTCAGGGCTTTGCCTCCGTCTGCACAGGCTGTGCTGTTGACCAGATATGCAGTACCCAGATCGCCGATTGAACTGCCGGACTGGGAATCCGGGGAGAATTCTTTCTCTTTCGGTGCGTGTCACCCGCCCGCTGTCTTACTCATCTCCTACCCTCCGAGCGCCGAGTCGCTCATGCCGAGGACTACGGTGTCTTCGCGAGTAGGAGAGTCCCCGATTTAGATTTTCCGACTACTACTGTATCATCATCCGGACCTGATTTAGAGTTGGGTTATGGTTCTGCCGTGAGACAAAATTTTCTTCCATTTGCTCTAAAAGATTCCATTCAGGATTGTCTCTGTATTACCTAAACGCTGCGCTCTTTATTTGAAAAGACATCCCACACGAGGTCCCGACGCGGCGCATATGTAATAGATTATATCGTACTCCGTCCCCGTATTGGAAATTATAGTCCGAATAGAACAGCTCTAGATGCTAGTCTCGTGAGTTGGATCGAACACGAAAGGCACCCAGCAGGGACCAGATGCAGCGAGTCATCGTCCCTCACCATTAATCATCCATCATCAATCGCTGTGTTTTGTGACCTTTCACCGTAGCAGCTACTATTATAATTAGCGGGCTGCGACAGAATTGGAATCATAGGCCAATATCCACGTCATGTGCACTGCCCCAAGTCGACGACTACGGGTTCTTAGCTTTCCGTCTCGACTCCGTAAACCCACATCTTATACGCAGTAAACAGCCCCGTCCGACAACCGCTGCCGTGCTCGGGTTGCCCGTTTGTCCGTTTGTTCGACAGCCATCTACGTACGGCCGTGGACGCCATATCGTGGCCTCGCCACCTTGATATAATCACAGGGCTCCGGGGGCAATAACACGTCCGTCCATCCCTTCAACCGCCTCTTCCACATCTGCATACAACGAAACCCACGGAGCCACGATACACGTACGTGCGTGCGAGTCGCAGCGAGGTCACCCGACCCCTTGTCTTAGCTAGCCCAGACGTGTCCGCTGCACCAAGCCCGTCTCTACGTGCCCAGGCCACTGCCCAGGTGCACTTGGGAGGTAACCACGGCGTCTCCAGTGGATCCAGAAGGCGAGCGAGGCAGTCTAGCGACAGGCTCAGGCGACGAGGAGCGCTAACGAGGAGCCGTCTGGCTGTTGCCCAGCGGCGGGTTGGGAGATCCCCCTTGAATGTGCCAGAAGAAGCAAGGACCCGTGCCAGGAATATACCTACTTTACTTTGCCTATACGTACTGCGTACTCCAGAGCTGTACCTGTAATACGTACCTGGAATACGTACCTGTATGCACAACGGTACGAGGTCAACCGTCAGGCACACCACCCAGAACGGTACCTCCCAGACCTCGGCAGGTACGTACCCGTCTCCTCTCCCTCCTCGCAACATCGGCCATCCCCTCTGCCTCCACCACCCTGCACCAGCTGGAGACCCAGCAGCGTGTGGCACCAGCAGTGGCCACTGCCCCGGCTCCGTCCACTGGCATCGAGTGTTTGGCGCGTCCTCCTATCACGCACCGGACCACCCGCCCGCCCACTGACCCCGTCGTGTAGATACTACCTACTTAAGTACTTGAGCAGGTACCTCTGTACCCGGCGCACCGCACGCAGGGTACGTACCTAAGCACCTGCCTCAGCCGACCTCAACCCATCTGGGAGGTAGAAGTACAACGGCCTGCACCGCTCTGCAGCGCTGCGGTAGAGCGAGCGCCCCGGGAGGAACCCCCATCCCGTCGGCCTCCCTCGCCCCCCCCAATCAAGCCTCAAACTCGACTCGCAAGCCCGTTCCCCAAATACTGCACCCTCCCCCCCCTCCCATCCTCGATTTCCTCCCTCTCCAGTCCTCGTTGACTGTTCGGTTTTCTTCATTCCTTCGACCAAGCCATCTATCTGCCCGAATCCGAGCTCGACTCCCAACCACCCCAGTAATACCCTTGTCCCATTACCAGGTACCTTGCTGTGCCGGCTTCCATCGATCGATCTTGATCTCCCCCGTCTTGCACTAAGACAAGGTTGATCGCGGCGATTGACTTTGCAGCTAGTCGATTCCGCCCTGGACCGTCATTGCTGTTGGCCTATCTTTTCTTCAGAGCCAGTTCTTAATTGAATCTGGCTTCAACTTGTCCTTCCAAGCCTGCTCTTTACTTTGGCCGGCTGTGTACTACCTTATTTAACATTCCCTCGCGCCAGCTTGCTTTTCGTTACGCGCTTCAAACGCCAGCCGCTTGATCACCGCCGCGCCAGTTTATGATCTAATTCGCTATCGCTTCTGTAACAACCAAACAGACGTTACTACACGGCATTTTTCTGTTACCCGAGCCCTCGCTGGACGACTGCACTTCTAATCACCATGACTGTTCTTCCTCCCGACCCGTACAGAATCCTCGGAGTCTCCAAAGATGCCCAGATACCAGAAATCCGCTCAGCCCACCGCAAACTTGTCCTCAAGTGCCACCCGGACAAGATCCAGGACCCGGCCTTGAAAGAGGCGAAACAGCTTGAGTTCCAGCAAGTACAGCAGGCTTACGAGCTCCTCAGCAACGAAGTTGAACGTGAGAGATACGATCGCAAGGTTGAGGCTTATGAGCATTTGAGAGAACAACAGCAGAGAGCTAAGGCCTCCGCCGCCAGGGCAACTCCCTCGGCTCCAAAACAGGATCCCGGCTACTACCACGTCAAGGATGCCTCCCCACGGGCTACCACATTCGCTAAATCCAGCCCATATGGGAGGACACCGCCTAGGTCCTGGGAAGACACGACATCAGCAGCGCGGATGTATGAAGCCGCACGCTTTGCCAGGAAGACCGCGAGTTACGAGAAGGAAAAACCCTCCAAGCGGGAGGAAGAGCGCCGTAGGCGAAAAGAAGAAGACGAATGGCTGCGCGAGAAGGATAAAGAGAGGGCTAGGGACAGAGAGTCGCGAAAAGCAAAGGAGCTCAAAGAAGAGAAAGAGCGGATAGCACGGGAACGTGATGATAGAGAGAAGGCGAAGCGTAAAGAAGAGAAGAAGAAGGCACACAGTGATAGCGAGAAGAAGCGCGAGAGAGAACGAAAGAGTGCTGCCGCTGAAAAACTTCGTACAAGGCAGATAATCGAAGAAACCTCGGAATCATCAGCGTCATCGGATGATGACGATGTTATCTACGAACCCCCACCATCCAAGACGGACAGGAAGAAATCAAGCAGCGGACGCAAGCCAGAAGACATAGATCCCCCATCGACGTCAGAGCGCACCAGGAAATATTCAGGCAACATGGAGAATGCAATTCAGTACCTCTACCGGTCCAGTGGCAAAGCTCCACCAAGTTTTACCCGATCACAAACATATACTGAGGGATTGGCCAAGGCGTACACCATGCCCATGGTTCCAGTCCCAACACCCCCGCCCGCACCGAGTGCACCATTCGCACCTCCGCCGCCAAAGGTAAATGAGTCGGAAGATACCTCAGAGGATGAAATTGTCAGACGATCATCAGCGCATCCCTCTCTTCGCCGCATGTCACACGACACGCCGAGGTCGTCCAAGGAAAAGACATCCTCGCATAAAAAGTCAAGCTCGTCTAGGGACCACCAACCTATCATTGTGGAGGCCGGTTCACCCCCAAGTCGCACCGTCCCTTCGCTTGCTCGTGCGCACACGGAGAGCTATACCCGTCCTATTGCAGTACCACCGCCCGCACCTGGCTTGACTCGTGCAGGGACATGGTACCAACAGACTGAGCGTGAACGTGAGCGTCACGAGCGGAGCCGCTCGCGTCCTACCGCACAGATGCTCACAGACGAGGAAGACTCCGAGGACGACCGAGAACGTCGTCACCGACGGAGTCGACGAACTCAGTCCCCTGAGCCCATACGGACACACCATCGGTACGCTGTAGATGGCAGCAAGAGCATTCCCATACGCCAGAAACAGTATCATGAACAACCACCGCGTGGCGCGTACAAGACAAAAACGGCTTATGTTGTACCAAATTCTTCGAAACGTGTTCAACGAGGAGGGTATACATCATACCCCCGCGAATACCACGACGAAGAGCTCCCGCAGCAATTTTCCGGCGTCAAATATTCTGCGCAGTTCAACGAACAAGATATTTCTTACAGCGATCTTCCCTACAGGGGATCATATCGATCGGATGTCTTCGCCTAGTGGGAAGATTTTAGATGCGCAGTATTCCTGTCATCTAACATGGCGTTTTTGGGGGGGGGGTTGATTTATATCCTTGGTTCAGGCAGCTTTGAAATCGGCGTTTTGGGCATCTTGGTTTGCTTGGCATCATTTGCACTCACATAATTTGTTGAAATGCAGTAACGATTTGATGATTCCTCAGATTTATGCGCCAGAATGCGAAGTGGTTGACAATATGAGCTACCTCTTTCCCGGTTGAGGTCAACAGGGGGGAATCGAAATAGATCGAGACCTTCCTCTACATCTTAGTATTGCTTCCCGGTCTCACACTACCGATGCCGAAGCTCACGACGGGCTCCCTTTTCTCGGCATCCGGACAACGACAGCTTTACACGACGCTTATGAGACTCGTCTTCTTTTCTTCTCGTCTCTTCCGCTGTATTCAATTTTTATCATTTTTTTATCATCTCTTTTATCTCTCGTATCACGTGCAGCACATGCCATACGACATATACAATTACATTTGCATCCAGAAGAGGACAAAGGCTTCTGGCTATAAGAAGGCTCATAAGGGGGGCTCAACGGGGGGTTTTTTTAAGGGGGGGAGCGGGTATTTTTAGTGGGCATCTGATGGGGTCTGGTTTGTTTTTCTCGTGACGACGGACGGGAGGGAGCGGGGAACGAGGAGGAGGGAGGAGGGAAGAGGGAAGAGGAAGCGCGCTATCATACCCAACTACGGTACACACTCATTTGGGGATGTCACGAGCCCAGGGGGTGGCGGGCGTATGGGAAGAATATCTTTAACACCAACCACACTCTGATGGCTGCCGGTTTAGTTAGTCTTTGGTCTAGTCTAACTAGCTGGGGAGCCTCACTCCGCGATATGGAGTTTATTATCACAATGCGTACATACCTCATAACGTACAGACAGTACATATCATCGCCTGCATAGCGCCGTTTGCCTTTCTTCTTTCTTTTTCGCTGATTGCCTACCCAATTATCCCCTCCCTCCCTGCTTCCCTGCTTTTGAGGATGCTGGGTATCGCCTGTTATGAATGGAAGTCACGAACTGAGCACCTCTACTGGTCTTGTTAATTGTTATTGTTTCTCTAATTCGGGTGAAACTATCTAGTGTTGTTGTTTGCTTGTGAATTATTTATTTGGCCGTGACAGAGATCATGTGATGCTGCTGGGCGTCATGCGGTTCCCGTTTCTGACATGTGACGACGTGTGATGTCAGTGCCATGTGTGGTGTGTTGAATGGGCTACTAAGGAATAAAGTAACTTGTGTGTCTACGTATGTATTTATGTATGCATGTAGTGTAGGTGGGTTGGGTATATACGGATGGATGTAGTGGGAGGGTATGTGGTGATGTGTTCTGTTTTGTTTCGTGGGGGAGCTTTTTTTTTCTGGCTGGCTGGTTGGGTTGTTGGATGCATTGTATACTCGGGAAAATGGATTGTGTTATCACTTTTTGGAGTCATATGGCTGAGGCATGTTGGGCATATGGCAGTTTTAGATTGTATTAGGCTGTTTAATTCATTTTTTCTTTTGCATGTTTTCGAAAGGGGTGGGTGAGTTGAGATGAGCTGATGCGGGAGTTGTTGTGTCTTTGCGGTGTTTTTGACTATGATTTGGAGTCGCGTAGAACGACGAATAGGTAATCGGTGGTCTTTTCCCGTTTCTTTGGATATTATCTATCTGATTGTATTCCACGCCGTCTACCTAGGTAGGTATGTTATCGAGAGGGTAGTCAGACTAGTTTACGGTAGGTGTTTTGGGTTTGTATGCGAGGCCCTCGTGTCGGTATTTTGTTCGATTTTTGCAACGCCTTGGATATTGTTTGGATTTTAGCCATTCGGTTGGTTACGCGAGCTATTATTATACGATGATCGTTTTAGGAGTATGCCAGCGTGTGCATAGACACGGCAGCTAGGTTCCAGATAGAATTCCATATTCTCCATACTAAGTAAGTAAATATGCCGTTCGTATACCGGGTGTCGATCAAACACGCATCACACTAAAACAGGCGTCGATGGAAGTAGCTAGATAAGTTTCGTAAACTTCGTTGAACGGTATCGTCCTAGTAGTAATTGTACAGAGGGCAAGCTCTATGAGCCAAGATATAATGATACAGTCAATGCTAATGCTAGTATATACAAGTTCGGTGTTTTTGTTCCCCGAGTTGGTTGTGGTTTATTTTCTTCTTCTCGCTAATATCTCAAATCTTCAACTTTTCATCCCGAAAGCGGGCTGCGTCTATCTAGCCACTTCGTAAGTCATCAACTCCCATCTACCTAGTTAGACCAGAACGTAGAGGGAGCACATCTGGTGGTTTCTCCGTGTTAGCAATTTTGACACATCACGCGCAGCGGAGGACAATACGAGAAAGGAATAGATGTAACGATGGACATGACAAGTTGTTGGACTTACTAGACTGAGGCCCAGGATCATGCTGATCCAGAAGAGCACGTTATTGGCCGTCTTGTGGGAGCGGACCCAGCGCGTGTGCTGCAGCATGACGATGGGCAGCTGGAGCATCTGGCAGACGAAGCCGTAACCGCGCAGCTTCTTGGTGATGCAGGCCATGACGATCTCGTGGCCGAGGGCGGAGACGAGGAAGGTGACGATGGTGGCGTTGCTCCGGCCGATGCTGGGCTTCGAGGTCGCGTACACGTGGCGCCGCAGGAACGAGTACACGGGCACGTTCCACTCGCGGCTGAACTCCATCCAATCCGAGCAGTTCCACCAGTCGCTGTAGAAATGGCGGTCCGCGAACCGCGTGATCTCGGCAAAGGCGCCGAGGACGTACTCAAAGATCACGAGGAACACGAGCAGCAAGGTCAGCATGAAGGGGAACAGCAACCATGAGATGGACTCGGCGAGTATGAGTAGCTTCTCGGTTGCCGACGTGATGCTGCTGAGCCGTATTGCCGAGTCCTGCAGCACGGGCAGGATGAACTCTTCCGAGATGACGGTCAAGAGGAAGATACAACCAAAGGTTGCGATGATCTTAGCCACCAGATTGGTCCAATCGACGGACTTGGTGCGCGGGTATTCCAACTCGTAGCACAGCGTGGGACAGAGCAGATAATCGAAATAGTTCCCCCACGACAGGTTACGGGGATATGCGACGTTGCCTATAGGACTCGTCAACTCGCGAGCGAGATCCTCACGCAACTGGGAGAGCGCCTCGTCCCCACTGTCCTCGTCGGCAGCTACGTCGCTGTGCTTGTGGGCACCCATGGGGTTATCGACGGTCGGGTACGTGTAGGCGGGCTCCTTGGAAGCACTGGCCGGCTGATCGAGCGCCTGCAGCCTCTTCTCCGTCTCGGAGAGATGGCCGTTATAGAAGGCATAGGAGTGCATCTTCATGAGCAGCACCATGGTATGCAGCACGAAGAAGACCTGAGCGGTCCAGGTCCACTTGAAGATGAAGGGCACGGCGATCCAAAAGCCCAGCCACGCGACCTGGTATATGCTCTGTACAGCCATGCCGCCCTTGTTCCAGGTCAATGAGCTGCGGCTCCTCCTGAACAGCCTGTGCAGGGGCAGGCTCACGGCGGTGCCACCGACCATGAAGAACTCGGCAATGGCCAGATGCCACAGCTTGACGGTGAACAGGCCCCAGATCTGGACGCGCAAGGGGTATCCGGTGTCCTTGTAGTTGCGCAGCATGGTAGTGATGCCCATGATGGCCAGGCCGATCCAGAAGAGGTTGAAGAAGCCATGGAAGTCGCGGTAGTCGGAGTTGGGGTCGAAGTGGGAAACGCGCGAGGCGAACTCGATGGTCGGGAAGAGGCGCTGCCGCTGCTCGGCGCGGACCTGCTTGCGGGCGCTTGACAGGGCCTTGGTCGAGGCGGGGGCGTTTTCGGGCACGGGCGTCGAGCGGCCACTGCGAGAGAGTCAGAAACGTGTCTGTCTGTCTAGAGAGTGGTGGGCGCGCGCATGTACCTGGTCAAAGCCGAGGCGGCGTCGTGTGGTGTATCGACCAAGCCATCGATGGAGCTGCTGCTGTGGTGCCTGGCAAGCTCCGCCACCTGGGAGTGCTGGGGTTTTTGCGAACGGGGACGCGGACGTGGGCGGAGGACATGGTCGTGAGTGTGACCGCCGCTGCTGGTCTCGATGTGAGTCGAGGAAGACGCCATGGTTCGGTTCGGTTCCCGATTGTGTGGCAGCGCCAATGGGGGTTCGTTCCTGTCGCCAGTCACAATAGCAGACTGGCAGGCGACGCGCAGTCACAGATTCGTATAATACAAGGTATGAGGTATGCTATAATGCTCCAAACGTGGCGAGGACGCGAGGACCCTGAAAAAGCACCGAAACTCGTAGTAGCCAATGGCAGATTAACGGAACGCTCCCGCAACCAAAATAGTTATAAATAGAAGCGGGAAGCGGCGAGCCTTTTCCAATGCGCCGTCGCGAGGTGTGCGTCAGGGATGGGCGGTGTAAGATATGTCGAAGTTGATGGGTGCACCAACCTTGTTGATGCGGCCGGTAATGGATTGTAGGTTACCTTAGCTAAGTGAGCATTGAGTATGCTAGTTACCTAGAGTACCTAGATGGATGGATGTATGGGTTGCGATGGTGGTGGTGACGATGATGGTGGGGCTGGAATGCGAGGTGGGTGGACATCAGATGGGGGATACCGATGTACCTATTGCAGCTCGGTTAGCTTATCAGGTACCTCCATACTTGAATAGGTAGGTAGGTAACAGAGACTAAAATAGTGCAACACAGACGAAACAGATAGTTAGGTGTACGGAGTAACAACAAGACAACTGGTCAAGTCAACTGCGTCGCCATCATTTGTACAATCATGCACGGTCTCTGTGCCGTACTCCGGGTGGCATGGAGGAGTGACATGTACATTAGATTAGGTACCTTCAAGTACGGAGTAACCTAGGACCATTTCACCTTTGGCGGACGGGTATGCCGGGTCTACCTAAGGCTACCTACTACCTATGGCATGTAGAGGAAGGTAAGTCATGTACGGAGTACTCCGTACAGGACAGCTTGACGCCCGCCCGTCGAAAGGAGCCCAGGCTGTCCTAGCCCAGGCTACCACATTTTGTGCATCATGGTTCGGTGTCGCGCATCGCACCGATTCCCGCTCGGGATGCGGGGTTGACGTCATCCATCATTTCCCTCTTCGCAGCCAACGTCAATACGGCACAGCTGTCGGTTCGAATCAACTATTAGATAGCTACATAGCAGGCCGAGCCGAGGTCCATTGAACTCCAGTCGCTACTAGACTAGATAGGCAAACCAGGAATCCCCTTGATGGAGATCTCATGCCGTTTGTGGACAATTTCCGACGTATCACACGCTCACCTCATCATCCGAATGAGCTTTCATCCTCTCCAGCGCTGACAATGGTTGCGTGTAACAGCGGGACAGTGACGGGCATAAAAGTACGCACACTGGAGCGACTTGCTCGCCGTGGATAATCGTGAAGCAGTGTCCATAGCCATGTCTCATCTCAACCCCGCGCGATGTGATTTTCCTATTGTTCAATGCGCAACGATAATGGGAGCAATCAATATTCGTAGACATGTCTATATAGCTGCATGTATGTCGAGTTCGTAAAGTAACAGGGTAGATTTTCTGATGATGGGATTGGCGGAGAGGGAGCGAGTGCGCGGACAACTCGGCTTTGAGTAGATAGACTTCACGTCATAGATGCGCCGTGTCTTCTTGCAGCGATGGAGGCATTGGCCTTTTATTGAGTAGGTAGTGGGACCTGTGTTGTGACTAGGACAAAAGTGGAGTTGCCCAAAGGACAAAACGGGAAAAAAAATAGAATTTTGCTGCTGGCATGAATCGAACATGCGTTTGCTCGGCCACAACGAGCCGTACTAACCACTATACGACAGCAGCTGTGTGTTGGAGCTGTACACCCAACTTGAAGAGCAACTCTCTATCAAACATAATAGCCTGAAACTAGAAAGCAAAATTCCCCGGGATCTGCGAACCACAACCAGGAGCTCATTAACCAGCAAGCCGTAAAAGTCTAACTTGATCCATAGTCTCGAAGTCTCTTGCAAGCCTCTTGCAAGCTGCGTTTAAGCACTGGTCTGATTAAAACACAAGCTGGCAATGCAAGCAACGAAATACTTTTTCGCTCATCTCAATTAGAATTCGTCGCACACTCAAAACCACTCCAACATGCAATTCATCCCTCTACGTCCTGAATATCCAACACCGACCTTCGTCTGCCGTTTGCAAGAGAATATTCACCCCATCATAGCATGCCAAAATGCCTAAGCCCCGCGCCAGAAACACCTGGAACCCTGGTGGCTGGCTCATTGGTGGTTCTGCCTCTTGTGCATCAAGGCTCCCGGTCGAATTGCTGCTGCCTCTAGCTTCCAATTGTAGCATCACGGCGAAAAGATAGCACGTCTCTCACCGATGAATATCAGGACGTTTTTATCCTCCCAAATTATACGCTCCCCATGACAGCGCCAATGCCCAGAAACATCACCAAAAAGACAGCTCAGCGAGGTCATCAAGCCCAAACCTAGAAAACCCACGTCCAACTCGCGTCGCTCCTCCCGGGGAAATTTGCTCGCGTGAGTGTAGCTTGATATCATGAAAATATACCGCCTATGCCATAGTCGTGCACAAAGTGAATTCTCATAAGAAAATAATAGGCCACAAGACAGCAAACGCTATCCCGTACCATTGTGTTAAAAGTACTGGGTTTCTCTTCTATATACAACCAATATATACAGTTCATTTGTTACAGTGGTTATCGCTATGCCAAGCATCTAAGTATCTATGAATGTAGTTAACAGCCAAGTGCATACAATTATACAGCCAGCCAAAGTCTATCAGGTAGCTCCCATCATTTTATCTCTAATGGGAACTTGGATGCAAAGGCGTAAATTCATACCCAAAAAGGGGGGAATAATACACGAGGCGACCTCTCCAGACATTGACGCGTTTCGTCCTTCTGCCGGGGACTGCCGGGTCGTTGTCGCCACTTTGGGGTCGTCGCTGTTCATGACTTCTTGTGCATACATGTTTTTCGCCGTATGCTTTCATTATCCTATTCTTTCACCAAGTGTTTTTTGTTGTTATACAAGCAGTTGTTACATATATCTTCTCGGCTGGTTTCATCTCGCGGGAGAAAGTTCAAGTCTCATCGTCCAGATCGTCCACCTCATGTGGATGAATGGCGTCGCCGACGGAACGGTACTTTCGATCGGCGTAACCTAGGGCGATGGGCATACGATCGAGCTTCACGTCAGACTGCCTGGGGAAGGTGACGTCGATGACCTCGCCGATCATGACGACGTTCTGCCCGGCGTTCGGCAGCTCGGGGTGCATCGCGCGCACCAGACGACAGTGCAAGACCTCCATGATTCCCCTGGAGCGCAGACAGGGCACGTGGTGGACCTGTCTCACGGGCCCGTCGGCCGCGTGGGCGGAATCTACGCCGCGCAGAGACGCCGGGGCGCGGAGCCCGCGCTCCTTGGCGTCCTGGTACTGCTCGTGCCACGCGTCGCGGTTCGCGATCTCGATGTGGCGGAAGCCCCTGTCCTTCAGGCCCACGAAGACACCTAGGTCGGCGTCGATGTCGAAGGCGTAGTCGGCGGCGGCGGCGGCGCACCCGGACGACGCGCCGCCGATGCGCGGCGGGGGCAGGCGGTTGCCGCGGGTGAAGACGCTGGCGACGCGCGCACCGGCTTTATCGGGGGTCAGGACGTGGACGTTGAAGTCCCGGCAGGCGACGAGCGCCTCGTACATGGTGCTGGGCAGCGTCATGTTGAACATGACGTGGGGCGCCGGCCGGATCCCCAGGGACGTGAAGGAGGAGACGGTGATGCCCCGCGCGATGGGGTGGCGCATGGCACTGATCGGGACGCCGGCCGTCGCCTGGGCGTGATACGTCCGGTCGAGGGTGGTGATGACGACGGCGGGGTGCGGGAGCTTTGCCATGGCGGCCGTCACGGAACCGCAGAGGTCTCGCGCCCCCTGCCGGCTGTTGCGTTCGTATTCGTGGGCGCTCGGATCTGCCGGCTGGGGATCGGTCGTTTCGCTGGCTCCCACGGCCCTGAATGGAACGTTTCGTTCATCTGTAGACTCGGGAGGTTGTGTCTCCTCAATCGCCCCTGCCGAGAGACTCTCATTCCTCCCCCGAAGCGTAGTCAGCTGTTCGACAACGTCTGAATTCGGCGGTGACTGTTCTACACCAGACCGTCTCGGCGAGCTCTTGAAGCCCCGACAGGGACAATAAGTGAAGGCATGGCGTGGACTTATTGGCGGAATTGCCCGCCGTAGGCCACGGATACTCTGCATCTCAGCCCATGAACGGCAAGGGGAGAGGCAGAAGCCGAAATCTGGGCTCCTGGAGTAAAGCCAATCGATAGGTAGAGGAGGTTGTTTGGCGCCCAATGTCGTCAGAAATTCGCAGCTCGCAACTTTTTGGAGCTACCTCTGAGCAGGGATAACGCCATTCCGTCATCCCACAGGCTTGGTGCCCGTGCAGGGATCTCCGATAGCAATAAAGGGCACCCTTGCTCTTTACCTTTGCGATCGACAGCTGCCTCCGGGCCGATAGGCTGGCTACCCACCCAAAATTTCCCCGGTCGGTTCCCTGACTTCCAAGACCCGGAAATTTGGCGACGGCGGCCAGACTACGAGCTTCATTATCAACGGGCGCAGGGTGCATAGGACTGTAGAGGTTGAAGACGACATTCCTGGCATAACACAAGCTACCAATTCATCCGCCGAGTCGCCTATTCGAATTACAAGGGAAATTGATCCCGCCTTACCGTACAGTGGTCCACCATCGCCGCCCAGCCGTCGAACGGGCCCGATAACTCAAGCGGACCCGATCTGATCTGATCCCTCGTCCTCGACCAGCCAACTCCAACAACACACACAAAATGGCGACGAGACTCCCGACCGCCCTCCCGCGGCGCCCCACGACCGCCCTTCCCTTCGGGCCCCTGGGCACGGGCGCGGCGGGCACGCCCTCGCACACGCCGCTCTCGCGCACGCCGAGCCGCGCCGCGACGCTGATCCGCCGCCCGCGGCGCCCCTACGCCTTCACACAGCTGGTGCAGCTGTCCGACGGCAGCACCTACACCGTGCGCACCGCCTCGCCCGTCGGCCTGTACCGCAGCACCAAGGACGCCCGCAACCACGTCCTCTGGAACCCCAACGAGAAGTCCCTGCAGAACGTCGAGGTCGACGAGGCCGGCAAGCTCGCCGCCTTCCGCGAGCGCTTTGGTCGCGGCTGGGACGAGGCCGCGGCGGCCTCGACGACGACGACGACGACGACGACAACGCCCGCTGCTGATAAGGGCAAGAAGGGCAGCGCCGCCGCCGCCGCCGCTGCCGCCGCCGACGACGCCGGAAGCGGCGATGCCCTGGCCGATTTGATCGCTGGCTATGCCTCCTCAATGCCGGAACTTCCCAGTAGTTCAACTCGAAGCAAGAAGAAATGAGGAGACTACGACAGTGCCACTTGACGGCAAGAAGTGAGAACAAATGACTATACCATCCATCGTCAGGAAGCGTCGTAGAGAGGTTGGACGAACAACTCATGAATGATAATTATCAGCCTTCGACGTCGTCTTTGTCCCGTGTACATTAAAGATTGGGGAAATGGAGACACCGGCCACTGATTGGGGCGTTGGGGATTTGGTGTAGCTATATGTACAAACAGCCCTGTATGAATTTATATATCCGCCCATGCTCCTTTTCAATTGCCAACAATTGGTCTCGGTATTACGCAGATGCTCAACGGCTAGATATCCATGCTTAATCTGAATCCTCATCAATGGTAGCCCTAGCGCGATCCACGGCGGTATCGCCACGACCCGTCGACTTGTCGGCCGTGCGTATGACGGGGGGACGGTAGAAAACCGTCTCGTCATCCTCGGCGTCCAGTTGCATCAGGAACGTTTCCCACTTTTCGATCAACTGTCATATGGTTAGATTGTCGAGATCACGGGAGAGAAGACGTGGACTCACCTCCTTCTGTGCCTCCACTGCACTTTCTAGGAACGTCTCAACGGAAGACTTGAAATCTTCCACCTTTTCACGCTCGAACCGGTCAAGCTCAGCCCGCATGAGCCTACCCATGTCCTCAAAGAGTAGCCGCGCCTGGTGGACTTTGCGCTCGGCATCAGCCACCTCGGCACCGACTTGGTTGAGGCGATCTTGCTGGGACCGGCCCTGCCTGAGCAGCTTGTCTTGGCTCGCCTTGCGTTTTGCCAGCTCGTTCTCGGCGCTGTGCCATGAATGGAAGGCTTTTTGACGCTGGGAGAAAGCCTGCTTTACACTGCCAATGAGTCGGATATACTCATCAATGGTGATGCCGAAGGTGAGCACATCCTGCTGGGCTTGCCGATCGTAGACATCCCGAATGGTAAGCTGTAGTTCAGACAGAGCATCTAAGGGTCCTGAAAGCGTGGGGCTAAGTTCCACAGTAGAGAGAGCGTGCAGGGATGCAGAGAAATCCGCTGCCGATTCCGCCATGGCTTTGCGCTGGTTGACCATGGTATCCATCGATTTCATCAGGGCTTTCAATTGGTTTTCCAGGGCGTCCAGGTAGACACGACGGTCGTGGAACCACTAAGGTACGAATTAGTCACGCAAGTGAATACATGTGCTTGACTCAACTCACATCATCCTGTTCGACAAATTTGCTACCACCCCCGACACTGATACCAAAAGAGCCTAGGACGCCTTTACTTTCGGTCGGTATAGGCTCTTTCCTCTCCTTATGCTTGACGTCAACATTGAAAGATTCGCTTTCAAGAAAGAGCTTCAAGTCCGAGTCATGTTGCAGAGTTGGGTGTGCAGCGATCTTGTTTAGCATTTTCTCTAAGGCCGCTCGGCGGGATTCAACAAAGTTGCTCTCGAAACGGTTGAGAGCCTGTTTCTCGGGGGGCGGAGGAACCACAACACCAGGATTATTCCCATGCATTGTAGTATATAGCCAGAGAAAATCGCGGTATCTTCGCTTGACTTCGAATTCAGGTTGCTTGTAGCCTTTGGATGTGGTCTGAGAAGCCCAAGTTAGTACGGAGCTTGTCCCGAGACGAATAGCTGCCCTTCCTTACCTTTGTTCTAACCGAATAGACGATATGAGAGCTTGTTAAATCCCCAACTTTGTGAGGATCCCCGACAGTGATATGGAAGCTGGGCTTCGCGGCTTGCTCGATACTAACGCTTGGTTGGCCACTTGCTCGCATGGGGTTCGGGTGTGCAGGCTGCACTGGGGGTGGCGGTCTAGGCCCGGAAGGACGATCGTAGTCATCGTCGTCAATGCGATGGGGATCCGCCGGACCAGGCCGCTTCTCCTGCGATGGTTGTGGCATCGAAGTTCGAATGACGACCCGCTCCTTCAGAGGTGGCACAGGGGGTTCGTCGGCTTGCGAATCCGCGCCTGGGCCGGCACTCCCGCCCAGAGGACCAAGTGGCCCTAGAGGATCATCGACGGCCTCAAGCCTCGTAGGCTGAGCGACCAGCCGGCGCACCGGGCCCCTTGTTGCACGGGCCGTTGGCGACTTGATTGAGCCTTGCGATGGCTGTGAGGACTCGGCATCTTGCGTCGTGGAAGAGCTGTCTGCATGCGCCACGGATATCAGCGGTTGCTGCTCTCAGCAGGGAAGAAGTATGGCGGCGACAGACCTTGAGCAGTCTCAGACGTAGCAGGCTTCGAAGCCGAGTGCGAAGGCTCATCTACAAAGACATTAGTCTCGCAGGCACGGGAATAGTAAGTCGAGCCAATTACCGCCCCAAGGCGAATCGCCTGCTTCTCCTAGGTCCATGCCGGCGAATATAACGGTGCCCGGGAAGGCAGTCGAGGCTGGGTTGCGTTGTCGTCGACGGATGGGCGGCGGAAGGGTAGTGGGCAGTATCGAGGCCGGGGCAAGCCATTGATGCTGGCTGACGCACCTGGTGTCTTTGGCACCAGGCACCCTCTATTTTGGATACGTACCGGGCCTGTACGTCTGCAGATGGGGCAGCTCACCCGGGTACTTACCTAGGTACACCTTTTAGGTAAGCGCTTATCTAGACCATTTAAGGTTAGCGGGGTCTGTCTTCTAGGGTGCTCACATGTTAACCTGCACGCGAGGTGAGGAGGTACTATCTACCTCTTAGGTAGAACCAACGTTTAGATGCAGGCATGGAGGAGAGCGTTTTATGTTCACATTACGTATTTCTATCCTATGAGAAGAAACCTCGAGCCTTTTTGCCTGATGATATTGTCAACCCGACAATTACGCTACCGAACTTTGCCATCGGTCTGGCTGTCGACATCACAGCGACATGCCACAGGACAGGCTTTGTTCCCCTTGGGTAGGGCACGTGAGATTTATACATGAGGGGGGAGCTTGGCTTCCTGTGTAAGTACCTCCTTATGCTATTTGCGCCTTGTGCAGCTGCCTCTCCTTAGAAATGAAGAATGCAATGCCACAAGACATCCTCGATTTGAATGACTGCATTTCACTAAAGAAATTTGACTTTGCCGTAGCTGTCAACTCGTCGTCACAGTGAAGCAAGAGACGGTGCCGCATATACAGAGGGTTATAGATAGCAGCCGGTAAACCCGTCTCTTTTAGCTCTCTTCCGACTGTAGCAACAAGAGCAGTATATCAGTATTTGCTGGATAGACCATAGTTGAAGAGGAAAGTTGTACTCACCACTGGGGAAGGGCTTTAGTGGAGAAATAATGGCGTATTTTCATCGGGGCACCGTGTCGCGCATGCAAGAGCCAAAAAAAACTTTGCAGATATAACCAACATATGGCTTGGATGTGTAACTTCGAGGCCGAGACCTAACTGGCACTTCATGGGCCTGCTTCATGGCCAGAGCTAGCATCCTGCCGTTGGTGTGCAATAAGCCGCTGTAGGATATCTTCAGCCTCTTGCCATAGATCGGCCTCCATGTCCTTCTCAACTTTATTGCTCCGGCTGTTGAGCCAGCCTACATCCAGGCCGCCAATCTTTCCGCTGCCATCGGGCTCTAGGAGCCCATTACGGGCGGTGCTGACCTGGACCTCACCTCCCTCTTCTCTAGTACTGAGTTCCTTTTTACTGAGCGAGATGATGCCGGCTTCCTCCAACCCCCAGACCTGGCGCTTGATGCGAACGTTGACGGTTCGTAGCGTAGTCATGAATTTATCCATCGACTCCTTGAACTGCTGAGTCGGTTCGGTGTCGGTCATGGCGACGCTGTCATCTTGCGGTACCCTCTTCCCCAGACACTGTACGGCTTGGCCGGTAGTTCTTAATAGACTGACGATTTCCTGCGCGGATTAGCAACCGAAGCAAGATAACGGTGGCAGTCCTCCAAATGCAGACCTTTTCAATATCGCCTAGCTGCTGAATCCGCTCCGCCTTGGTGAAGGGAACAAAAGGAGCTTGCTGGTTGCTGGTCGCCATCGTGATGAAAGCTTGCGCGTGTGCGGGGAGGCCGATCCAGGCTTGGTATGTAGGCCTTGCTAAACGGGGCAAGGTTATTTAGAGCGTTGTCAAGAGGGTTTCCCCCGAGATATCCTAAAATGCCATGAAACCCGAGGGGTAATGTAGTGTTGATGCGGAATGGTAGTATCAATGATGAACTCACCCCAGGTTACGATTCTAGTTGATCCAGTCTCGGCTTTGCCCCACTTTGCAGTATCCCTTCCCTTACCGGTACTTCCACTGTACAGTACCCACACCGTATACTTCTACCCAAGTAAGTACTGATTCTTACCCCTAGAGATTTACGTCACCTATTAAGGGTCAACTGTACTGGAGTAATTTCAAGAGCTTAATTAACTTGCACTTTGGAAATAGCGATAAGAAATCGTCCTGTTGATTTGTTTTCTTCTTTCTATATTTATTTACTTAGTCAGCCTAGTCTACGGAATAGATTTGATGCGATGCACCGCCTACCTGGTACTTACTTGTCATGTGGGTGAGTACTGCATACAGTGTGTTTACAAATATTTACTGGGTATACGTACGTTCCTGCATACCTAGTGAGGTACCACCTAGACATCCTCACCAATACTAGCGCTCTCTTCACCCTGGCCTTCCATTTTGAGCCTCAAATGACCTTCCTCAATCCATCAGGCATCACATCTTCTCACAACGCGATTCCTTCTTCCGCCATTCTCTCACAGTCTCGCATCGCCCCGGGAAATCAGTCATCACGGACACGTAGCATAGCCTGCCATGTCAAATGCCGGGCCCCCTCCTGCCGGCGGTGCGTCCGGCCCCAGCTTCACGCCCCAGCAACCAGCAGCCGCGTCAACCACGCCAGGCTCGACGGCGCCCGCCACCACCACAACAGTCACGGCTGTGCCGCCTCCCGTCGTCCCGACCAATAACCAAAATCTGAATCAGATTGTAAGTTCGCCGTGTCTATTCGAGTCCCTTTTGTTTTCCCCGCTCGACCCCCGTTGTCGACGCATTTTATTCCGTCAACACGTCAACCCTCGATGAGAATCGGCCATGAGAACGGTGGCGCCTATATCGTCCACCTATGTTTCCAGTAACTGCCAGACCAATGCGCCATCCAAAATGAACATCCCCATTGGCGATTCCCCACTAGTACGTGCAGTGTATCAGCTGCCGGCGTGTTTACCGGCCAACACATTGCTATCTAGTCGTGGCGTCAGGGACGCCCGTTCATCGTTACCCGCGGGGTGAGATGCAGATTGCTAATGCCGTCCTTGCTAGGTTACAGACTATTTGCTTAAGAAAGGGTACAAACGCACAGAGGAGATCTTCCGTCAAGAAGTGAAAGATCTGGACGAGAGTGGGCGTCCTCGCCAGCAGAGTGATGGCACGGTATCGGAAAGAATATTCCCCGCGGGGAAGTATCTGACCGCGTTCAAACACTACGAGAAATGGGTCGATAACGGCCTCGACCTCTACAAGGTGAGAGCAATTGAGATGCTACCCCACGAAGAAAGACCCTTCTCACATGCTTTGTAGTTTGAGCTGGGCAAGGTCACGTGGCCACTCTTTGTCTACTCTTATCTTCGACTTGTAGCACAGGGGTCAACTGCCCATGCCAAAGAGTTCATGCAAAAGTGCCGTGGCCGCTTCGAGAGTGCGCGTATAGATGAGCTGAGGGGACTAGAAGTTGTCACTTTGGCGCCTCACGTTCGAGAGAATTCGATCGCGAAGCTCTACCTTGAGAATCGCTACGTTATTCCCATCAATAAATCACTAGCCGGCACTCTCTTCCACTTTTTGGAACGGGAGCTAGATCAATGCGGAGCTGTTGTGCTCGATATCATTCAGCAGTACTGCCGTGTTGACTCAGTGGACCGAGGTCCTATCGAACCTTTTAGTTTTGAGGCTATCTATCGACGTGCCCGCAATTTGGATCTCGACGACGTTGATATTCAAGAAGGGATACCCGGTCTCACAAGCCGTAGCGGGGTGGCAAATCGCGATATCCTAGAAAACCAAGCAGCACTGAAACTAGGGCCCTTGCCGTTAGACGGCGAGCTACGGGATGACATAGTTGCTGAGTTAGAGGAGGAGGATCGCCTCCATCCGCCTAAGGATGGTATACCAACGTTAGTTGACGAGTTCAACTCGATGCACCCTATCAAGAAGGAAGCCGGGGACTCCCCTCAACGAACAGATATACCATACCCCCCTTCACGTGCCAGAGACGTGGTGGTGGAAATGCAGAAAGTGCGCGAGAATCGTGACCGTTTCCGAATCGAAGGTCGCACCGGCGGCGTCGGACCTGGGCTTTCTGTGTGTATGTTCACATTTCACAATCATCTTGGCAGGTAAGTCTGGGAGTGATAATACCTGTGGGATCTTGCATCTGACCTCGTGAATAGCTTCTCGTGCATGGACTTCTCCAGAGACCAAAAGCTTGTTGCTGTTGGTACTACCGAGTCATATATTCGAGTGTGGTCTCTTGACGGCTCGCCGCTCAACTCCTCCTTACCCCCCGAGAAAGACGTGAAGACAAACAATCGGAAACTAATTGGCCACTCTGCTCCGGTGTACGCTGTTGCC
Organism: Xylaria palmicola; assembly: GCA_022385595.1. Taxonomy (NCBI): domain Eukaryota; kingdom Fungi; phylum Ascomycota; class Sordariomycetes; order Xylariales; family Xylariaceae; genus Xylaria; species Xylaria palmicola. The sequence goes on from MU281351.1 coordinate 40,618, forward strand.
TTCTCCGATGCCATTACCAACATAGACCGCAATCTCTACGAAGGCCAACCAAAACCGGAAACTGACTCCAAGTTGTTGCTCTCGTGCTCGGCGGATGGTCAAGTTCGGTTATGGTCTTTAGATATATGGACCTGCCTCTGCATCTACAAAGGTCATGATGGCCCCGTAACCAGCCTATCATGGAGCCCTCAGGGGCACTACTTTGTGACTGGAGGCTGGGACAAGACCGTCCGAATTTGGTCTCAAGATCACGCTTCTGCTCAAAGACTACTCGTTGGCCATGATACCCCTGTTTCTACAGTTGCGTGGCATCCTAATGGAACTTACGTATTTTCAGCCTCAGACGAGACAGATAAATCGATTCGGATGTGGTCAATGGCGAGCGGAAACTGCGTGCGAGTTTTCACAGGGCATACAGACTACATATCGGCACTTGAATGTGCCCCGAACGGCAAAATCCTCGCCTCTGCAGATGTTGGCGGTAACATCTTTCTATGGGACATAGAAAAGGCAACTCGGATAAAGCGTTGTCGTGGGCACGGGCGAGGCGGTATCTGGTCTCTCAGCTTCAGTGTCGAAAGCACGGTCTTGGCTTCCGGCGGTCAAGACAATACAGTGCGCGTGTGGGATGTCGAAATGCCCGCTGAAGGCAACCGCCCCACAAACCAACAAGATAGCGATGGTACGATAGTGGCCGCAGCTGCTCAGGGCGATAGCAAACAGGGCGGGACATCCACTCAGCCTGCTACTAACCCTGGCACCGGGAAAAAGAAGGGTAAGGAAGTTATGATTACCCCGGATCAAATCAGTGCCTTTGCGACAAAGAAGACCCCAGTCCTCAAAGTCCAATTCACTAGAATGAACCTTGTTCTCGCTGCCGGTTGTTATTATCCTGAAACTCAAGACCGAGATCGGTAAAATCAGCAGGGGTTAGTTTTGCCCAGACAGGAGTCAACGCGGCGTTGAACATGGCGTTATGGTGTTTTCGGGTATATCGATTAGGTCGACTGTATTAGATACCCCCCAAAATGGAAACTACAAGGGCGATGGGTGTTTGTGTACTGTGAATATTTTAAACTCCATCTTATTTTAGTAGCAGGCTTATTCCGGATCTATGGTATGGTAGACAGCTCAAAAGATCCCGATATTTCAACGAGAATGGACGATTCAGGATGCTATTATACACTCTCAATATTGTCTGGAATCATCATTGCTTCGTGGTAGCACACAATTGACGTTGTATCCAACTAATCCCATACACGGTAGACTAGTAATAGTGTATGTCACATTTGAGATGTTACCGGTGATGGTGGTAAATGACGGGTTGAAGTAAGAGTTTCATAGTCATTACCACGTGCTTCGGACCAGGGGGGCCTATTCGCAAGCAAGCCCCTGATTCTTGCAGATTATCGGTTACTTGGGTGCCTGATATACTCTCGTACGTATATAACTTCCCCATACCGGTGTGATCTAGGAGCAGGTCCTACTTGACGGGTGGAATCTAACAGGAAGCCCAACATACTCGGCCAGCATAGTCGTACCACTGTCCCCAGTCCCTCTAATTTCTCTCCATACCCGTGGCACCGGATGTGTTTCCTGGTACCGGGGGCTTATTCAATTGCTTTAAAACGAGTAAACGAAACAACAGCCTTTGTGCGTTGTGCAAAATAGGTGTATTAGGTAGGTATTACAGTCGCGGGGAGGGGGCTTCGAGAGTAGGGGTAAGGAACCTACCTCCTCGTACGATAATGCCTTTGCTGGCGATGAATTGAAATGCGAGTGTCACTGTATTCCCCAATCCCCCATCGTGAAAGCCCCTACGTAATCTTCTCGCCGGGCTGTCAATGCTCGCTGTTGGCGGCACGCCATTGGCTTTCGCAGCAACACTGCACCTATTAACTAGGTATAGTAGGCGTATTATGGGAAGTACATGTGAGCTGGTGTTTCAAATTAGGCAAGTGTGCAGTGGTCGTCATGCTCAGAGATAGATTTACCGAAACACTTAGAGGTGGTACTTAGACACAACAGGGAGGGCAGTAAGAAGTAAAATTAAGTTCCATTGTCACGAGCCGTCTCACAATGATTTACTCGTATGTTCTCCCGGGCGGTTTAGCATATGACCGGCGAAAGGGTTCGTAACACTGGCGGGGGGGGAGCTGAAAATCAATTACACGGGTGAGTAGTCGGGGTATATATTTTGGCAGTGGGAACCTCATCGAAAAGATGGTCCCCTCTATTCTGTGTTGATGATCATCAGCTTGACCTGTCCTGACACGTGCGCCTAGAGAACTACATTGACCATACGACGTCAGCCTCTCACCCCTACTTATCTATTTCATATTGGGCTAGACACTTCGCTAGTTATGCATATCTCGAGAGCAGTGGTGGCGGCCAGCATGGCCGGCGTTGCCGCCGCCGGCCCCAGATTTATCATGTACTACGATCAGTGGCATACGACAACCCTCTCGAAGGATGTCACAGCTGGAATCACTCACGTAATGACTTCCTTCGCCAACCCCGCCATCTTCACCACCGACCCGCCTGGCGACCCCACCATGTTTGTCGACTCTGCCACCCTACGCCCATCTTTCGACAGCGGGACTAAGATCTGTCTGGCCATCGGTGGATGGGGCACCACCGACGGGTTTACGACAGGTCAAAAGACCCAGGCCACGAGAGAGCTATTCGCCAAGAACGTGAACAAGGTCCTCGAAGATCACGACTATGACTGCGTCGGTGCGTATCTGGCGTCATCTTGCCTGTTTCATGTGTCGTGTGCACTTCTGCTGACCCTGGGGAAACGACATAGATGTGGACTGGGAGTATCCCGGTGGGAATGGAGAGGATTACAAGAGAAACCCCAACTTGAACAAGATAGACGAGATCGATAATTACCCGTTGCTGTTGCAGGCCATCAAGGACGAGATCGGTGACAAGGAGCTCAGCATTGCCGTTCCCGGGCGAGAGGTCGACTTCATCGCCTTCACTCCTGAGAAGGTCCCCGCGATCAGCAAAGCTGTCGATATCATAACCGTGAGTGGATAAATCGCCCCTGAATAGACGAAGGGCACATGATTAACAGTCACATGCACAGGTGATGACGTACGATCTTATGAACAGGTAGGGTGCCATAATCCGGTGTGCCTCCTTCTATAAGGATGATTGACTAACCGAAAACCATGCAGACGTGACAACGAAACCAACCATCACTCCTCGGTGCAGGGATCGCTCGAGACCGTCGAGAAGTACCTCGATCTAGGCATGGATGCAGCCAAGATGAACCTGGGCATCGCTTTCTACGCCAAGTTCTTCCAGACCGCCGAGACGTGCACGGGGCCCATCGGTTGCGAGACCGCCGTCCTCGAGGATGAAGATGGAGCCGACACCATGCGTTCCGGCGCGAAGACCTTCATGGATGGGTTCGAAGCGCGTGGCCTGGGCCGGGCGGACGGGACTGAGGGCGGGCAGTGGTACTGGGATCCCAGCACCTCGTACTTCTGGACCTGGGACACGCCCGACTTCATCGCCCAGAAGTTCGACAAGATAGTCAAGGCGAAGGGGCTCGGAGGTGTCTGTACGTATCCCCGGGTGTTGGTGGTGGTTTATCTGATGATTGCTAACATGCCGCAGCCGCGTGGAGTCTGGGAGAAGACTCGTCAGACCACACTTACATCAAGGCAATTCGGAAGGGCCTCAAGACGCTGTCGTCATGCTCCAAGGCCCGTAGGTCCTGAGCTTGTTTTTTTGTTCAGGGAAGGGAAGCGTGTGATGTGCGCTGATACGTTGAGGTCGCATAGCTAGTCTACATATCGATTTTACCTATTAAGAATAGGCCGTATTTTCTCCATGATGTGATTGATGTACGAACGCACCCTAGTTAATATGCCCGTCGCCTTCTGTAAGGTACCCGTGACCTCGTCCCTTGCATACAAGTGCTCCAGGCCACGAAGATGGCGTGCTTGGCGATGAGGACGTGGAAGTTACCGCGGGTTCAGTGACAGAGCGAACATATCCTCATCCCACGTCCCCGCATATTGCCTGACCCAGTCAACACACCCATGTAAATGGCCGCTTTGAGTTTGTCTCGGGGAAGGAAACGAGGGAGATTCGCAGCCTGGAAAGCCTTCGCAAAGTCGCGCACAGAGCTCTCTCTTGGCACCGCGGTGCGGCACCGGGTACCTACCTCCTACATGGGTTTTATCAACCTGTTCCAATGTGGGAATTAAACCCGGGCCATGGCGCTGAGCCCAGCCTGAGCAATACCATAACGCACAACTGGGGGCAATGAAATGCTTGTGAATACCATAACCAACCCCTATTCTTATAGGCGGTCGACGATTCATACTAACGATTTCTGTCGAGAAACGATGATATCGAGGATATTGCTTCAGAAAGGTTTGAAAGTTAAAAGTAGACAGAGCCAGTCAGATGACGCGTCTCTGCATACCGCGCGCCTTTGATTCCTTCCGATCGCCAAGCCTACACTCTTCCCGGCATCAAACTTAGTTTTCTCTCTTTCTCTCCCTTCCCCTTTCTCTGTCTGCGTTTGCTTTTTTTTCCACGCCGCCGAGCACAACTCGAACTAAACATCAGCACAGTTTCTATTTATCAAGTCGCCTCCTAAGCGTTAATCAGATATATACTATATTCACGATATGAACGAGGACATCTCTGCGAAAGTGCTGAGTTTTACTCTCTAACCAAACGTCTGGCTTTTTCCATCTTGGAAGAGAAAGGAGCATAACTAGCTTACTCGTGTTCATAAGAATCTACGCTCTTACGAAGACCGTTACGTTATGTATATCTTTTTTCATAAATGATTACTTTAGTCAAGTGACTGAGGATAGACTGGGCTGAGCGTAAGTAAAAGAAGTACGCTAAGCCTGGTTTGTCGTGTTTTAAAAATGTGTGGCCGAACTTAGAACAAGGGCGCGTGAGGATCTCATCGTTGAGTGACCGGGGAAACAGTTCATTACAACCCTTGTTTGCAGGCGTAGCCGCATATCTTCTCTGTCGACCCTAGATGCCTACCCGACTTCCGCGGGCAGTACCTAGTTGCTCCAGCTTACGCGCAGCATGTCGGATCGAGCGTGTCATGATGGTGGTTGTCTCTCGCCCGGAATGCTGGAGTAATGGGCTCATTATCAATGTTAGGAAAGATTGACGTCGTAAAATCTTCCATCGCGAGTCGCGTTATCGAACATCTAGATTCAAGAAGCCACATATAAGTAATCACACCCTCAGAGTGGTGGTGGTGGACGGACAACCCCCGCCCAGCAGTCTAAAAGAATATGTTACCTACCTTAGTGTGTGGTGGCCAGCATATGGCGTTATATGCTCATTGAGGAATCTCCCCGTCTTTCCCCTGCAGTAAGCTGCAGAGAGTAGCATTCGGCGCTGCAGGCTTCGAAGCTGATGAATGTCTGACCCCATGACACCCATCTCCGGACCTCTATCGATTATTAATCAGGCCCTCTCGTTGTCCGAATCTCCCCCACAGGAGAAAGAAAGGGTATACAGATTGCAGATCACCTCGAGAGTTCTTGGCCTTGAGTCGATAGTGGCATGCCAAGAACCGGGGTTAGGACGTTGATACTACCGGTGCCTACATGGTGGGCATCCTTGTCCCGTTCCAATACGCACGTGTTCCTGATCACCCTTGCCGTCCGGCCCCTCCCGCCGTCGTACACGGACCCGTTGTCGGACATGAAGAGACAGTTTACGCGAAGCTCGATAGGCCGTGGCCGTGCCCGGTATAGATACGAGGAGGATGCCCGTCTACCCCCCCTCCCGGTGAAACAACCCTGACTCCCTGCTATATCATCGGTATTAAGACTTGAATTGGTAAATAGTCTGCTATTATACGATTGTTGTATTGACAGATGCTTGACTAAGGCATGGGAGGCGGCTGAGCAAACACACCTTTTTGAAAGACTGATGTAGCCTCTCTTGGCTACATGTTGTGGCGGCGTCAGCCTGTGAGCCGTATTGGAATATGTGTCGAAAAGAACCAGACAATGATATGTTGAGCCAAATAGCCTTCTAGTATCGTCTACCGCGACGTTATAATTGAGGATCGTTGACTGCTAGGGAACCCGTTTGCTGAGATACGTCTCTCGAAGTCGAGATCCCCTCGTCCCTGCCGCGGTCATTCTACTTGGTGGGTTTGCTCAGTATCGTGCTCATTCAAACGTCGAAGACCATGCGATCTTATACTCTCCTTGCCACTCTTGGGACGATCCTGTCGTTCTCAGTGGCTATGCCTGGGTTCCCCAGACTGAAGCAGCTGTGGAAGATCGAAGCCCTGAACCCAGCCGACCTCAACAACGTCGGTTCGGATGCCGGTGACGACTCGTTCGAGCTCATCGGGGACCTCCTTGGGTTGAGCCCTTCGAACTTGACACGAGTAGGCCGCGACATCACCAACCTGCTCTTGAATAACGATGCCCCTGAGAGTGATGTCTCCTATTCCGACGTTCCGCCACTGGACTCTGCTGCCGTAAGTATTACACTGCCCTGCTTCTCTCGGTTTAGTGACTCCTAGGTCGTACAAGGGTTGCTTCTTCAGCCAACTTTACGTCCCGGGAGGCTGTCGCAGCTGTGAGACAGTACGTTGAGTCACAAGTAATAGTCACTGATTCGCGCATTGCAGTGTGCCGAGGACACATGCTGTGTTTGGAAGTATATAGCGGACGAGATGACCGAGCTCTTCCGGGGAGAGTCGGGTCGCTGCACCAAGTGGGCTCGGATGGCCGTCCGTCTCGGCTTCCACGATGCCGGTGCCTGGTCCAAGGCCACAGCTCATCAAGGCGGCGGTGCTGATGGGTCCATCTGTCTTACCGACGAGTACTTGCTCCCGGAGAATGGGGGCTTGGAAGATATTTGCCCTCAGATGCTCGCTTGGTACGACAAGTGGCGCAATCAGAAGGGCTTCAATATATCCATGGCTGACCTGATCCGGTAAGTTTGGCATGTAACGAGCTTGGGTGCTGATATATCTGCCTCCGATACTGACTTTTGACAGTAAGCAGGGTTTTTTTGCTGTAATGCATTGTCAACAACTCACGGTATCCCGACGTCGCTGAAGGAAAGCAAAAGATGCTGACATATCTCAGAGATGGGTGCCAATGTGGCCACCGTGGTCTGTCCACTTGGCCCCCGCGTCCGGTCCTTCGTAGGCCGTAAAGACTCTGCGGTCGTCAACAGAGTAAATCTCCTGCCTAGCCCCTTTTCCGACGCGATAGACCTCATCCGACTCTTCCGAGACAAGACGATAAGCCCCCATGCCCTCGTCGCGCTCCTGGGCGCCCATACGACTAGTCAACAGCGACTCACGAATACCAGTAGACCGGGTGACCCCCAAGACAGCACACCGGGCGTCTGGGACGTACTGTACTATGAGGAGACGTACGGTTCGGTCAAGGCCCCGGACCGAGTCTTCCACTTCCCGAGCGATTTGGCCCTGGCCAAGTATTCCGTAACGGCCACGGAATGGGTTTCGTTCCTTGGTAGTGCGGGGCAGGACCACTGGAATACGGTGAGTAATTCCGAAGTCCCCGAGATCCTCGGAAACAGACTGGCTGACGGAGGACACAGGACTACGCTAGGGCATATATCCGTCTTAGCTTGCTCGGCGTGAACAATATCAACCAGCTCACGGAATGCACCAGGGCATTGCCGGCGCGAACCCTCGAGTACAAGAACCCGGATCAGAGCAATATGGACGAGTGGCTAAAGAGCTCCCGTGTCTCGCTCACATCCGAGGAGATAGCTGAGAGGGTTGAGCTTGGAGGGATAGTGGATATCAACAACCTCTTTGCGGGTAACGGCTCCAGAGAGATTGAGCTCTAGGATCAGTGCGTCGTAAACCTGTCGCTGCTACTTGCAAAGGACTCCATTTAGTAACTTTGCATTCTTTTCGTCTATTGTATTCGTTTGAACATATTATACTTTCGAATTTGTATATACAGTCATTTCCGTTGTGTACATAGTCCAACCTACAGGTTTTCATTCCCTAACCTGCAATATTCGCTTCCTACCAAATAGCTAAAGATAGATTATCGTGTGAGGCTGTGGCGACTCTTCGACAAAGGGAGAAAGGCCTTTATTCTTTGTCCCTGAACAATGTCACGGTTTCCTCTTGGCAACTCCGATTGTTCTTTGAAGTAAGAAGAAAGTATTGTAAGATTCAGTCAAAGAGATCCCATACACTCTAGTGCGCTTTCAGCCCGTAACTCTTAAATAGAGGCCGAAGACCCTGAAACTGGGGCATTAAGTGCTGAGCGATACCATCTCCAATCTTCTGTACGTGCTGGCCCCGTTGTTGACCCTATTATTAACAAAGTCATAAATAAAGTAAGAGATACATTCTCGTTAAGGACAGGTACGAACCCAAAAGAACATGGAAAGATACGAAGTCGTCGAGCGCTATTTCCACTTAGAGGAAGCGTCTTTAAGGCAGGGCCAGGGCGAGAACACGTCGAGTACATATACCACCAAATTCAGGCCAATTGTTGGTCGAAAAGCAAAACCCTATAGAGAACAGCTAATCGATGCAGACCAACATGAGAATTATTCAGGTGGGAAAGGGCCTTACTGTTTCCCTCACAGCTCATCTGTCTTCATGGGATATACCAATGAAGCTGAGAAGCAGCCGGCGAAAGAGGAGGAACATCCACCAACGCAAATTGATACTCACCGTGGACACTCGAATTTGACGTTCGACCCTAGGCTGATACACGGGGCTGGGACTTTACAACCAAGGCTACTTTATTATGTCCCTATCAGACCTCCGATGTATCCAAACTTCCCTTACCAAACCTATAGCCTGGGCTACAGGTACGTATACTATCCGCAAGAATTCTTTCAGCACAGACATTAATCGCATTACTAGTAGTTAGACATCGATGATAGCAGCCCGTTAAAATTGAGATATTGAGTTGATATAATCTTATTGTTCATAAAGCTCTATCTCGTGCCGGATAAATGCTCTCTTGCCTGGATAGTATGCAATGCTCGTGATGATGTGAAGTAGATACATGAAGTTAATTCTGGACGCGGTCCAAGTTATCAATATATGCAAAGAAGCTATTCCATTCTCCGATCTCTGTCAAGTCGCCATTCTAACCGCTCCAAACAGCAGGGCCGGGGATGGTGTAGCTGCTGAAGGCACCGTAGAGGCTGAAGAGGATACCGGGGTCGGTCGATTTGTAGAGGGAGGTGCCGGCGGTGCCGGCGGGGAGTGCCTTGGAACCGCTGCCGCCGACCTTGATGTTCAGGCACTGGGGGTAGGCCTGGGCTCCGTTCGCACTTCCGGCGCTGTGGAGTGCGATGATCTCGTGACGGAGGACGTAGTTGCCCGGGGCGAGGCCGGCGGGGATCTTCACGTCGGCGCTGAAGTCCTGTGCAATGAGGGTGTCGGTGACCCAGGTGCCGGGGTTGCTGCCGGAAATTAAGCCGCCCTGGGAGATCTTGGTGAAGGAGAGGCTACCGGCGCTTGCAGAGGTGCATTCTCCTAAACAGCAATATTAGAATATGTCTGTACCAAATAATTTGAAAGTGACGGGTAGCGAAAAGCGTCCCTGAAGACGTCCAACTAGTCTCTGAGGATAGGCACTTACCACTGCACTTGGCGAGGTAGTTGATGACGGGCCCCTTGTGGGTGTCGGGCCAAGTGTTCCAGTACAGGGTGAGGGTATCGCCGGCGTTGGCTGCGATGTATTTCTGACCGGGCTTGGCGCTCTTGTGGCAGGCAATATCGGCAGTGCCGAAGGCATCAGGAGAGACGAAGCCATTGTCCTGATTTAACGCTTGCCAGCCAGCAGTCTCAGGAACGCTGCCCTGGGGCTGATAGTACCAGTTCGGGTTGGCACCATCGATCATTGAACCCTGGTTGACCTTGACCCCAGACACATATCCGTGGGCGGAGGCCAGCCCGATAAGGGGCAGAGAGTAAGCTGCGATAGTAGAGAAAGAAGGCATTGTGAGTACTGGGGTGGCTGGTACTGTCTGGCTGTCCCTTGCAGATATCGACGAAGATCAAGACGATCACTCTGGGACCCAAAAGGCTCTTTATATGTACGCTGTCTGTCTCTTGAGCATGCTAGGTCATCGCCATATTACAGACATGATGGGGAAAGCTTGGCCGTCTTGGACGGACCCCGTAACCCGGGCCTCAGTCCCGCGACGACATAGGCTAAGATCGACTGCCGTGTTTCAGGGTTGGGTATGCAGTTGAGTGTGATGCATGACGTAGATGGTTCTGTTAACTCCTTTCCTCGGAGTTATTTCTTTCTTTTGCCCTAGGGGCCGGATTCGAGCGGACTACGTTCCGATGATCGTCGAGATTCTTCGGCGGGGATGGTTGGCGTTGCCGGCGCGCGTCGTCGTTCCGTGTTGCCCAAAATGGCGAGACCCAGCACCGGCTAAACTCACACTAGGCCAGGCCGTGCCGCGACAATCTTTCCCCATCCCTTCACTCATCTGATCGAAACTGGCATTGTGTCCCGCGACGGTTTGTTCACTAAAGCCGGAAAATCCTATGACGAAGACGTTGTTGGTGGGCTCCATTAACCCGGTTACTTCCCCATAGGCCGACACCCTTCATCAATCACATATATTGCATGCATGTGCATAACTAAATGATCAGCGCCAAGTTACCCCCTTCCAGGCTGCGGACTGCCGCCGCTCTTGTGTTAGCTATCAAAACAGCGCCCTTGCGTGTGCCTTAGCCATGTATGCGCGGCACGGAATATACGTACGTAGCCCCTTTTTCTGAAGCTTTTTTAATTCTTGTCATAGCTCGGCTTCCCAGATTAAGTCTGTTCAATATAAGTCGCTGACGCCCGTAGTTGCATTGTGAGTAGCCGCCTAAGGCAAGCCTTAGTCTACTTTCGTCATTGACGGGAGCATGAATGAGAGCAAGAAGCCGAGGAAAGGTAATAAAATTATCTCTTGACCTGTGCTGGAGAATAAGAAAGATTTCAGGTCTTAGGAATATGGGTTAATGTTTATTTGGGAGCTATTGACGCCGTAGGGCCGAAATGTTTCTGAGATATTTATATGCCTGGACTACGTCACTTGATTTTCTCTCTTATCGGATAAGGGGGTCAAAGTATCCTGCAAAGACCGAGCTTCTCACTGGAAAATCAGAAGTCGCGAGGCCATCCTTCAGTTTCAAGGAATACATCTATTAGAAGCATAAATAAAAATGCAAATATACTGGCCAACGGAGGGATCCAAGCCCCTAGCCAAATGTTACAGTACGTACATATAAGTAACTGCAGACGGTCAAGTCTCCGACTTGACAACGTTCTATCTTTTGATAGTGTCGTGGCTTAGTGCTGCAGTTCTATTCCGTGACACCAAACTATACAGTTCAAGTATATATGTTAATAGTAATGTCTATTGCTATACCGTTAGGCCATACGAATTCGGCCGCCAATGTTAAAAATAGGTAGTTCTATTCATATTATCTACTTATCCAAGCTAAATCATAAGGGGAACTTTTCTTTGTAGATAATACGAATACTAAAAACAAGAAAAATTAAAGAAGCTCGCGTAAACAAAACATATTATTCTAAAAACAAAGAAATCTGTAGGCTATCCTCAGTGAAGAAAGGGAAAAAAGAAAGGGGAGAAAATCAAGAGAAGGAAGAGAGAGAGAGAGAGAGAGAGAGAGAGAGAGAGAGAGAGAGAAAAGGAATGCTAGCCAATGAGGGAATCGAACCCTCAAGCCCAAGCAGTGCAGCTGTCGATGTTCGGAATGTGTAGTTACGCGTTCTTGTGTATGCTCTGAGTACTGTAGTGACGTGCTGCTCTTCATGATGCTACTGATGCTGTAGAGGACAGGTATTGGTGACAATATATAGTTATAGGAGAAACCACTGCACCACCGGGCCATACCAATTCGGCCAACAGTCCAACCAACAAATGTGAAATATATACCTTACGTGGACCATGGCACTGGGCCGCTTGCGCGGCATGACGTCGGCGCCGGGAATTGTGTTGGGCTTTTTGGGTTTGGCGGGGTGCTCGACTACACCTAATTCTAAACAGGACGCGTTATCACCGGGTCGGGGACGGAGGTCTTTCGGATAGGTCGACGCCTGGCTCACATTGGCCGAGCAATAAGATAGGGAGGGAGGGGGATGCTTGTCAAACATGTATATTCACCCCTTAATAGTTAACCCTTTGGTTTGCCAAGGGGGGCATGAGTTTTGATAGATGCCGGTTGCCTCCCAGGGGATGCCTGGAGCTCAAGCATGCTGGGCGGTTAATCGGTGACCGCCTACTTACTCAAGATGAATTAACGCATGGGAATCGGTACTGAGAGGAGACAGTATCGTATCAATAAGTAATGCTTCTCTCGAGCGTTGAAGTCCCCCTTTCTGCCCCGTAGGGGTCCCAATTGGCCGAGTATTTACATTTAACAGCCCGTATCTTTAACAGCCCGTATCGCTGCTATTATAATCTACTTCAGGTCGTAAGAATCTATCTTCTAGCTAACACCAGTCGGTCACTTCAGCCTTCGGTTGTCACACTCGAGGTAAAGATACTTGGTACAAAACACGTAAGCGGACAATAATAATAAAAACATAAATATTGCCCCGAAGTAGAACAACCCCCTGAGTGACTCTGTGGTCCATGCCAAATACTCACTTTGCAATTTCTCTTGGAAAAAATCAAGCAAAATATGTTAAACCCTTTTTATAGCAATAACAACACATTATCCCCTACAAGTCAACCTGTTGGCTCGCATCCTAACGTGTAAGAGCATATCCAGCGATATTCCATTCTTCTACGTAGCCAGGAATGTGATGACAGATCTATAGTTCGTAACTCGTAACTTCATGACGCCGTGTCTTCAACTTTTACAAAACCCACCTTTGTGACAAATAGAGAGGTGAGATGCTACATGCTGGTGGCAACCCGAGATTACAGACAACACCCTTATAAGCTGTACGAGGACACATAATACTGTAGACAGTCAGCCGAGGCCGTGATAACAAGGGTTAGAATCGCCCATAGTAGGGAGGGGGAGAACTCACTGTAACAACCGAGTCATCCGCTTGCGGATCGTCGTGATGGGGCACATACACGTACAATATTAGAGCATGGTCGTCGGCAAAGCACGCAATGACACGGCCGTCGAGGCGTCCCACGCTGAGGACCTTGCTCCAGTCCTTCCCGTCGACGCGCACGGTGGCCCACTTGTCGGGGCCCTCGTTCCTGAAGCGCGTGCTGGGGTGGTTCTCGAGGGCGCAGGTCAGCTGGCTGGGGTCGAGCTGGGGGTTCTCGAGGCCGCCCCACCGCGACTCGACGTCGAGGGCGTCGGTGTCGAGGCGCAGGCGCAGGTCCCCGTGCATGTTGGCGCTGAGCTCGAGCTTCGGATTGATGTTGGCCGTCCCCGATGCGGAGGAGGACGAGGACGACCGCGACGCGACGGCGAGCTTGGTGAAGCGGTCCGAGATGGCCTTCAGCTGGAGCAGCGGCGGCAGCTGGATGTGGACGTCTGGCTCCCGCACCTTGGGCTGCATGATGGTCTCGACTGTCTCGGGGTGGAGCACCCGGACGGGAATATCCTGCGTGATGACCTTCTCACGCTCGCGCTGTAGATTCGTCTCCAGTGACTCGGCGGCGAAGATGCCGTCATCATCGTCGGCGTATAGATCGCTCCCGGGGGCACGGTTGGCGGGGTTCAGGTTAAAGCGGGCGACGCCTTGAGGGGGGTTCGCAGGCGCGGTGGAGGTCGTGATGGTCATGGAGAGAATGGGAAGGCCCTCTTTCTTGGTCAGGCGAAGCGAGGCGGACACGGCATTGGTGGCAGATTTGAGAGCGCGCTGGAGCGGCACCAGTGGAAGCTCGAGGTTGATGGTGTTGTTGGGTTCGGCGGATTGGATGGTCCAGTTGTCGAGGATGAAGTCGATGGACAAGGAGCTGCATGGGCCAGTCGGTCAGCATGGCACGAGTACGCATCGACAGGGGGGCCACTCACGCCCAGACCTGCGATCCGGTGTCCGGGATCACGGTGAAGCGGACCGTCTCGTCGTCGAGGCGCACCCACGCGATCTTCTCGAGGGACGAGAGCGCCGCGACCAGCTCTGCGGGACCCCCACGTTAGCTGTTGGCGTGGTCCCGGGCGCCGTTGGGTGAGGATAGTAGTATACTTGAAAATGTGCGGACATTTCGGAGATTCGCCTTGAACCGCATATCCGACGTTGTGCGCTCCAGCGGTGTTGTCAGAGGTGCTACTGCTACTGGTGGCCGAGGTGGGATGACGAGAAGCGAGAAGAGACGCGTGACGGAAGCGCGTTCAGTTAATTCAGGTATCTAGATAGCTCAGGTAAGTTTAGTTGGGTAGTACCCATCTAGCCGTCTTGGAATTGGTGGGTCCCCCAGTAACAGTAGCGTACCTACCCTGCCTGGTTACCTGGGCACTTTACGTACTTATTCGGGTGCTTGATTTAGGTACTTGTTAGGTAGTTCTAAGGGGGGGGGGGGGCCTACGTAGGTACCCGATCACAGTAAGTAGGTGAATTAATACAAGTAAGTTATAGCAATGAGTTGGGAGATACTGAGAACTATAGCTACCCACTGTAGCTCCAAAAATATAGTGCGGGGCACGGCGTCAGGTATGATCCACCCCCACCTTCACTTCATCTGCCAGTCATCCCTGCTAGTGCCCAACCCCGCCCCGCAACAAGCTCCAAATACGGAGCTACACATCACCCCGCCGACCTACTGAGAGGCCTACGCGCAAGCACTTTTAGGTTCGGAGCAGCGTCACGACCCGAGAGGAGCCAGCCAGCCCCGGCGCCGATCAAGAGTCGGAAGACATCGTAGTGATTGCAATACGCCCCCGGGCACTGTCGATTTACAGAGCCCTGGCGGGTGTTCATGAGCGAAAACACGATAGCTAGGTAGCACCCCAGACACAAAAAGCCTCCGTCGGCCATTCCCTCCTCTGTACTCCGTATTGCCAATTTCTGGCTATGAGACTCCAAAACTCCGTAATGAGACATCGCGCCACACAATGTCCCCATCCCATGTGGCCATGTCTAATCAGTGTATATCCCTTCGTCGGGCCCTGCCTCCCGCTGTCATGTCCCAGCGGCCAAGGCTACCCGTAGTATTCGTAAACAACCGGCCATAGTGCTCCGTCCACCAGGATTCGTCCTAGTAAGTCATCAGGAAACTTCTTCTCCTCGATTCGGCTAGACACTGGCGCATAAAGTCACCACCCCGAACGTCTGGTACTGCCCCTGGGGCGTGTGGTATTCCCTCAATGTCTGGTGATCGAGGGATTCGGGCGGCACGCCGTCCAAGCGGCATGCCGTCGGTATAGTCGCCGTAGCTCTCGTTGTGTATAGCTCCTAGGGTAGCATGACGCGGTAGTCGGGGGGGCGTCGGCAGAAGCCTGGATTGGATTCCGCCTCGTCTACCGCTGTCCCGGCCAAGCGTAGGGTACATTGTGCCGTTGGCCTCGATGTTGGGCGTAGCCGCTGGCTTCCGTCTACTCTCATACAACGCCGCGACTGCACAAGTCTGACACTCGCCCACGGTTTGCACCCGAGGACGGACAGGCTGTGGCGCCGGTTGACGAGGATGTCCCCAACGTCTGACGAGACGGCGGCGGCGCGGCCGGGCGGTCAAGACGGCAGGTGGCATGAATTCCCACTCCAGAGGGAATTTCAGAGGCATAACGACCGGGTGGCCGCAGGAGTGCTTGGCTGCCGTGCGACAGATGGGGCAGCCCGGCATAGTATTGGGATCGCGCTCGGCCGACTCGCGGATCCACGTCTGGATGCAGTTGGAGCCAAACTTGTGTTTGCAATGCAAATGAACCCACGACTCCAGAACACCCTCGGGATTGGTGACGCCGACAGAGTCGTGGCAGATCGGGCAGTCTTCGAGAGCGACCCCACTGAGCGTAGCTTTCTCGTCGCTTTGCTCGCTGGTGCTGATAACTGGGACGCATAGGGGCTCTGCTTCGGTCTCTGGTTTCTTGTGCACCAGCTTCTTGAGGAAGCCTAGACTCAATCGACGGAGTTGTGATCCCAACATGGTTGAAGGCGTGGTTTGGGGTGAAATACGAGACGACGGAGAGACGGTAGAGACGGTAGGGAGCTGGAAATTGATGGAGTGTGATGCGAGCTGTAAAGCGATGGTGTGCGATGCCAGAGGAGCTGTGGGAGCTGTGCGATGCGAGAGGCTACAAATCTAGGTTTTCGCGGTCTCGAGTCGCCGGCTTTATAGACGTAGCCTGGTCGCCAGCACAGGGCACGGTCCAACGCCTGCAATGAACAATAGCGACGAAAGAAGACAACAGCGATATGATATACGTAGGAAATACCAATGCGGGGAGACAAACAGCGATGTAGCAAGGCAAACAGTGATGTGAGAAGGCAATGTGAGGCAGCAATGTCAGAAACAACAGCGTAGCCACAGTGGCAGCGCTACAATATGGCGGAATCGGGTGCTGAATGACGGGGTAACGGGACAGCTGAGCTCAGCTCCGTTCACAGTGTGGTGCGTGCTGGGAGAGAGCCGCCGACCGTAGGTAATCATCAGGCCCGAACGCAACAGTATCTGGCGGCTGTGGAGAAAGTATGGTGAATAACACAATAACAAACACAATGTGACAATGACAGCAACCTTTATCGGGGTAGAGAAATGGCCGCACAGCTACCTAGACGAACAAGTGGGATGGCTGATGACGATAGATTGATCCTAGTTGAGTCGGGGTAGAAGAATCATCAAGACGTAGGTAGCCAGAACCAGACGTCCAGAAGCAGCACTGACTCGGCCCCTCGATCAGGCTTCAGAGCTCTGCGCTGTGTCTGGTTGCATGGAAGTCTTGGAGCTTGGGCTGCTCTGGCATTCGGCCGTTTGCCATGGGCGACCGTCCAAAAATGGAGCTATGTGGCTTGAAACCTGTCTAGAATGAACCCTAAATTCTTTGGCTCCTGGCGATAACTCTAAATGAGCAAGGGAGAGAGGTTTAGATACCTAGATACGGATACTACTGGAGAAGCGGCCGAGGAGCCCCTTGGCCGGGTCAAGATAGCACCTCAACAAGTGCGCTCTTTTGGGGGGGGGGGGGGCTCTATCGGGCATGCAGATGGTCATCAGGTGGGTGAGCTTGGTCAACTGCCATCCCCTCAGCTTATCATGTGGTGTTCGGCCTACCTTGCTTATCCCTTTCAGGACTTCCGGATTCGTTGACGTTGGCGCGGCAAGATGCAGGCCACGTGCAAGTCCAGGTGCCCATGGCATACTGACATAGGATTATGCTGGGCGGCTGATCATAGCGCACCCCGCATATCGCATCTTCATAGCCGGCGCACTTCGAGACCTCGGTGGACGCACTTCGAGACCCCGGTGGATGGGGGGGCGCATAGCCTCGAGCATTGATATCATCCTTCGGGTGCCCGGCGTGTCGCCAAGCCGAGCATTCGTGGCCCATAGGCAGCTCCCGATGCACAACTGCTGTCCAATAGCGGGGGTGCTTTTGCCCAGGAGAATCAAATTGGCGTATTGGCGTATTCGTGTATTCAACAAAAACATGGACGTCGCTTCATGTTGGCGGATTTGATGGAGAAAAAGACCATGTTGCAACATGTCGATGTGCTGCCTTGTCGCATAGTTAGACGCAAAAGTCCCTGCTACGTTACCAGACCATCTATAGATAGAGTCCCGAGAAGACACAGTGCAGTCCGCCAACAACGGTAGCAATGCCAGGATAGAATCTGGAACATGCACTACCACCGCCATGAATATTGCTCCGCAGTTGTAATATACAAACGCACGCTACCAACGCGAAAAAGTCGAAGGACTCCTCTGCTACCGTCGATTCCGGCGATCCCTGCTGTCGTCATCGTCGTCGTCGCTATCATCGCGAAACCCTTCCTCCAGACTTCACAAACACGGTCAGTCGAGCGACGTCACAGCCCACCCGTCACATCACGAGTCTTTGCTAGTGCAACGAGAAAACGGGCGTGCTTACTCTCTGCTCAGCCTCCTGTTGCTGTCGGCGTGTTGGTGACGGTCGTCCAGCGAGAGCGCGTGCCGGCGGTCCTCGTCGACGTCGTCCAGCTCTTCCCCCTCTTCGGAGCTGAAGCCCACGTCCGACTCGTCGTCGGCCACGGCCACGCGCTCCCGATTGCGCAGTCTCCATCGCGACGGCGACGATATCCACCGCGCTATCGCATTTTGCACCCGCACGCGTAATGACGCGGTTTGGTTCGAGATGGCGTCGAGTGGGAGATATTGGCTATATCGATTTCGGTAGGACCGCCATAGCGGGAGGACGAGGTAGCTCAATAGGAGGAAGAGAACCAGCGAGATGACGGCTGGGATGAGCAGTGTCTACAATGAGCTGTTGGCACGGATACATGACACGAATTCGGGAGACAACGCTACCTTGATGACAGAGAGCGTGGCGCCCATTCTGTTGCGAGCTACCGTATTATTCGGGCAGGGCACGGATAGACAGCGAACACAATTGCAGGCTAGAATGGTAGTGGCTGTCTTGCAACGCGCGATGCAGATGACGAGTCGCAGGGAGTGGATGTTTGACTGATGGGTCGGCACACACTGTACCTGAGATACAGTGTTCCTGCTCATTTATACTATGTACATTATGTACCAAATGTAGGCTAGTGCACACATCAGCTTGCAGGGGCCTTCATAATGAGCTACGGAAATGCGTATGACTTATCAAAATCTATCTCGGTGCCTACCCACGAGTATATAATCCAGTTATGCCTCATAAAACGTAGGCTATAGTTCTACGTACGCCGTAGAGGTATGGCGACCTAGTTGTCTGGCTGACCAGGGTTCCTGTCGGCTAGACTGACGGATTGCAGTTCCAGCCCTCAATCTGCAGGGTCTATTCAGGCAAACGGGCTACGCGCAGAGTATTGGTTAGGCCCTGCTCGACTGCTAGTGTACCCAGGCCTCGACTCGAGTAGCTGCCTTGACTTAGGTAAGACGAGACAGCTCAAAAAGAATACTACACAGAACAATCCCCACGGACAGCGAGTGAGACCTTCAAGTGATGGCAAGACTGGGTGTGCAAGCCTTTGGTGTCCGGACCAGACGTGAGTAGTGAAGCGTGCGCTGATAATCTGTGTTTTACCTCGGTGAACTTATAGCTTCGTACCGATAGCACTGAACAAGGCGTCGCGCTACAACGAGCCTGCTGATTCCTGACTCCGGATCTTTGCGTGGAATAGTAAAAACACTGATATGTGATATGCGCATCCGACCTACTATACTGGTTCTCAAATTGGGACCTGGGTAACGAATAACAGCGCATGGAACTTAGGCACACTAATCGTGGCAATGCAATTGGATGGCGACCTTCGGGCGGGTTACATGGACGTTGAGGGGGACTCGGTACCTATAGGGCAGATATTCTGCGAAAATGATCTGACCGATGGTCATTCACCCATCTACCCTTACCTTCCTTCTATGTTCATTGTTGATTCTTGCAAATCGCTAGGCTGCAACACGGAATTGGGCAACGAGAGGTTGTTTAACCCTGAAGACCCAGGCGCAGAGCACGGTGATATGCCCGAACCCTCCGACACAGATGATGATAATATCCTAGAGGCGATATTCTGCAGTACATGCGCCGCAATATTCAGCGAATCCTCCTATGAGCGGTCCAAGGATTGGGGACCACTATGCTATGACCCCCCCAGCGCAGGTGGCATTCCGTTCCCTGGGAGGTGCCGTGGGTCGGCAGGGAGCTTAGGACAGTCCGCGCAACAGGACTGCTATATATGCTCTCGGATTCACACGGATGTTCTATTCAGGGACGGTCCTTTCTCCTACCGTCTTCGAGAAAAAGCGGGAGGAAGTTATGAGCTCAGTATTGGAGGTGGCTGGCGTACGAACTCCTCTGGTGTCTCTCGTCCAGATGTTGCTTGCGACTTTGAGATACGGCTTGATGATCCAGTTCCAACCTTGGAACAACTCGCAGTTGAATCCAGGTGTCGAACTTGGACAGGGCACAATAGCACTGCTCTGGTTGCCAAGCATTGGCTCACTACCTGTCTAAGGAACCATAAAAATTGTGCTAAGCCTTCTTTGGGTGGGTGGAAGCCATCCAGATTGCTTGATATATCTGAAGACAAGGTCAGACTAGTCCGAGGAGATACAGAAGAAGTTCAGAAGCAACATTACGCTACATTAAGCCACTGTTGGGGAAACCACGAGTTCGATGTTTTAACGGCCGCGTCCATGTCACAATATACTAAGGGGGTGAACATGAAGGAGTTTAGCCGCACATTCCAAGAAACGATCACGACAGTACGGCGCCTTGGAATTCGTTATCTCTGGATCGACTCTTACTGTATTATACAAGGGTCTGACGCCGAGGCCATAGCGGACTGGGAATATGAGTCTTCTACTATGGGAAAGGTCTACAGCAACAGTCTTCTGAATATAGGTGCCCTTGACTCTACAGATCCCACCCAGGGGCTTTTCAGAAGCCGTTCCCGCACGGCTCGCAAGAGTCGACTACTCTGGTCACCAACAAGACAAGATAAGCCGAGAAATTTTTATATTACGCAAACATACGGCGGCATCGATATGGCTTTTTATTATTTCAAATCCTCCTCTTTGATGAGAAGGGGATGGGTTATTCAAGAGTGTGTTTTGGCCCCGCGGATGTTGTCTTTCGGTAGCGAAGTCTTTTGGCAATGTTCGCAAGCAGCTGCCTGTGAGCAGTATCCCGACACGGACTTGCCGGCGTATTCTCGGCTGATTGGCCATCCCTTCTGGGTTCTCGGATATCTCAGTGATTCCCATAAGGACTCTGGTATCGATGTCACGTATCAGTGGCTTTCCGCGCTGAATACGTACTGCCGTTCGAAGCTGACTTATCCCGACAAGGATCTGTTTGCCGCGATCGATGGAATAGGGACGGTGTTGTGCCAGAAATTTGGCGGCCGGTTTAAGCATGGGATGTGGGATGCGGCGCTCCCTGAAGCGCTCCTTTTTGGGGGTGGTTTCCATTCCCAGGGGGGTCTGACAGCGGGAAACGGGTTTAGACCGACGTGGCACTGGTCTTCCTATTACCCTGGAGACCTCCAATTCAACATCTATGACATTGGATCTCTCCATTTCCAGATGGTATATGCCTTCATGTCCGACGACTGCGAACCACTCCCAAATGAGACCTCAAAAGACTTTTGGCCAAACCTCCTCCTAATTGGGCGGCTGCTAAGAGAAGAGTCGTTGAGAGGTAGCCTAACAATCGACGCTTCATCTGGCCAAATGCAATTTTATCTACCTGTTATTTCAATGTCGTCTCATTTTAGTAGCATTGAATGGTTGTTTGGACTCACCCTAGTGCATTCCGAGTCAGGTTGCTACCGGTGCGCAGGTACTTGGGTCGTCGGTCGAAAGAGAGATGGTCCCGAGAGTTTCGACCGCGTGGTCTCGCAAATGCTCAAAACCCGGCCGCAGCTTATCGTCCTAGAGTGAAGAGCAACCTGCCGCATGGGTTTTCTTTCGAGAAACGAAGGTCGAATACGGTTCCCCTGTGTTGATATTGAAGTAGAGAAAGAGAATAAGGGGCGGACAGGGTTGATGCTGTGGACCATGACAGCTGAACCGCCGCTGCTGCAGGCCGCGCTGGGGCAATTCGGGTACCGTTCGGAAGCCACTCGCCCGCAGCGCAGACGTTTGGATTCGGGGCCGTGGTTCCGACGTAAAAGCGAAGTGGTCGGCATTGAAGTTGGCGCCGGGCTTCGCATCTACTAAGCGGCCTTGGGCTTAAGAATCGCACAAGAATAAGTCCGGGTGACGAACAGGAAGATTGGGACAATGACTTTTACAAGATCTGATAAGGCGCATCTTCACCTCGTTTTGCTCGGTAACAAACGGTTTGTCAGCTCCGTTAGGTATTGGCAGTGTATGAGGAGTAAGCCGTAATACCTGGGGCGGCACCCACAAAATCCCATTCACTCAGCCCCATCCATCCTCAACCGTAAGGAGAGCTGCAGCCTGCAGAGACGATGGCAGGTGTCATCATTGTCAGCCGTATTTATTATTTATTCAGTGCCTCACCACCCCGACGCCAGACCTTCCACTTCTTTCTTCTTTGCACGACCACAGAACTTTGTCAATCATCGCATTCATTATCACCAACTGCTACTACTATTTGACGATAGGCACGCACGAATTTCCGATCACAATCCTCAGTGTTTTAGTACACATCACAGATTCACAGCCAATACATTCTGCAACACAATTTACAGGATGGCGTCGCACGACAATAACGAGCAGGAAGAGCCTACGACGGGGGTTGCGGCGGCAGACAGAGAATCCGATCTGGATGAGGATAGCGACGTAGATGAAGAGGAGATGAAGAAGTGGCTTTCAACAGCCTACGAGCGCGGCTCAAAAGAGCCCATGAAAAAGCCTCTCACAGCGCCTTGGGGTCTGCCGGTCAGCGATGCAGATGTAGAAAAGCTCAAAGCCGGGTTCAAAGCTCAAAGCATGGACGACAAATGGGATATTCTAGTCGAGGATCCGGACGAAAGCGGCAACATATCTGTCCACATACTTCGAAGCTGGTTACAGGAGGCGTGCTACGTGCTTCACATCGTCCCGAAATCAGGGAACGGCACGAGCGGGAGTGCGGAGATTCAAAGCATCACGTGGGAAGGGAACAAGGCGGGGTTGCAGTGTGATGCGGAACAGGCAAAGAAGGAGGCCGTGATTCTGTCCAGAGGCCACCTCAACTGCGAGTTCGAGGCGCTCCCGCACTACCCTTCCTCGGTGTTTTGGGATCCCAGTGCTTATATAAAGCTGGACGCTGAATAGGCTACTAGGCCCCCCTCAAAAGGCCAAGGTATCGTGTTAGGTTTAGTTTCTGGCACCTCTAGCTGACATGGTAGTCAATATATCCTGATATAGGTACTGCAGCTTGTTCTCACTGCCCAATGATTTCGTAGCAATCACAAACGCCCCGACGCTCAAGGCACCCAAGGCAAGCCCCAACTCCGAGATAGCTGCCTCAGGCAGCGCTTCAACGCAGGCACTCTCGTTTTGCATACAAATGTGGAAGTGTTGGTGTAGAAGCCTCCAAGGCTATCTAGTGCAGGAGACAGCCGATCCACTAAGGCTTCACGCACGAACCATCTACTCAAGGTACCTACCTAATCCCTTTAAGGGCCCATTCCCGAGGCACCGTGACTTAAAAAGTGGAATAACGGGGCCGCTTGTACACCTACGTATACCCAATAAAACAATTATCCGGGCATCATTTTATAATATTATTGGGTGTATGCATCTGTGCGAGCGGCTCCGCTATTCCACTTTTTAAGTCACGGTGCTGAATGGGCCCTTAAAGGGATACCTAGGTAGGTAGTTTGTCTTGGCTGACGCTTGCTACAGGTACTGAGGTGGAGTATACCCGTTGCTAACAACAACAACAACAACAACAACAACAACAACAACAACAACAACAACAACAGCAACACCAAACCAGTCGAACAAAATAGCCCCCCTTAATACCTACTATCCAGAGTCTAACACCTCCTACTACGATACCCTAATTATGTCGGCACCTCCAGCTCCAGTTAACAACAGCAGTCCAGAGGCCGTCGTAATTCGCCCGCCTTTGTCGCGGCCTCCGGCTATCCATCGTGAGGGGGAAATCGAATTCCGTCACCCAGGGTATAATCCTCCGTGCGACACCTTGTTTATGCTCCCCCGACTCGATCACTCGTCGGCATCATCTCTTAAAGGTGTACACTACGGCACCGCCCTCACAGCTTGTCAGATCATAGCCAACAATGCTTTTAACGGCTACCTTGCGACGGATCGAGAAGGCTGCGAACGCGTCGACCTAAATCTCGACCATCTCCTTACTGAATCTCAATACTGGTTTTTTACCAGCTCTGCCTATCCAAATCTAAATCCATACCCTATAATCCCAAGCTTCCAGGACTGGGCATTTCCACACCAGGAAATCGCGAGGTGGTCTCTACCAACCGATATTACAACGGATCCAAACACGAGCGACCCTCGATGTATCATTACGCAGACGGCAGCTCTGGTTAGTAAAGCGCATCTAATCCCCGCTGCTGATGAAAATTGGTTTAAGGTTAATGTCATGTCTCGATACGGAAATCATCACGATATTAACCAAAAATCCAATAAAATTGCTCTGCGACATGATCTACACTGTGCCTTCGATTCTCACCTATTCGCAATTGTCCCTAAACAAAACTACTACGTTGTTCATCAATTATCTGCAACTGAAAGCAGCACAACAGAGCTCGCGTCGATTTATCACAACCGCTGTATTATACAACAATCTATAGATATTGTACCTGCGTTTTTGTTTGCTCGGTTTGCCCGTGCTGTTTTCATGCTTGTTAAACCCTTTATAGCCCAGTCTCCAATTCCTCGATACGTTGCTCGTCTCCACGTGGGAGATAAGGAAGGCGTCGGGGACTACAACATAAAGTCAGAATGGCTTTCTCCTCAGCAGCTAGCCAACCAGTATGGGGGTGGGGGTACTAAGAGTGCAAGCCCTACTGAGCGGAAGCGAAACAACACAGAATCGGCCGACGATCAAGAAGAGTACGAGGACTATAATAACAGCGATTGCAAGAGCGACAATGATAACAGTGATTTGGAGGGAGAGTGGTACGAAAAGAATGTTGCGGTATTATTAGAGGACGGAAGCCGATCTCGAAAGCGGCGATGCGACTATTCAGGCTCTGATAGTGATACGGAGGGAGAATGGTACGGAAAGAATGTCGCAGTGTTGTTAGAGGACAGAGGCCGATCACGAAAGCGGCGATGCGATGATTCGGACGTTAACAATCCCGACAATTCTCAACCGCCATCTCTCTTAACCTCTATTTCATCAATTCAATCTTGTCCAAGCCTTGATCAGAAGGCCAGCTGTCCCTTGCCGGTAGAAGTACAAGGGCCAGATCTTTCAAAAGGAATTGGACTGGCAACACCGTTGAATTAGAACCATTACTTTAAACTTTAATAAGGTTAACACGCCGGAGGGCGAGGCCGCCACACCGCCATACTACCACAATGAGTCAGCACAGTACTCCGTACGTACCGAGTGTTCAATATTGCGGTGTCTTCAGCGACAAGTAGAGCGCTAAGACGATAGACCCTGGAATGAATGAAGTTCCGCCTCCCTCTCCAGCGCTTGCGCCGCAATCTTCCTCCTCCCCCGTGTCAACTGACCCACCGCTAAAGCGAGCTATGAAAAAAGACATTCAGACGCCTGGGGGGAAAGGCTGGGGGGGGGGGGGGGAAGAGAGGGGAGGCAGGCATCGAGTGCCTGAGGAATCGCACTGGCGAGCAGCGGCAAATGCACTCGACACCCACAGACCGAAGGAGGCATGCGATACGCCAAGTCGATCGACTCACAAAAAAGAGCAAACCGTAACCACAAATGTCGCCAGGCATTCCAAGTGTGAACTAGGTAGAGCTAAAAGCACATGAGGAGCAAAAGTTGAAAAACAAATGTTGAAAAGGCGAGTGTTTATATGCTAATACTAAAAAGTCGAAGCTACTTAGTATCTAAAGAACGAATGAAATAATGAATAAGAATACAGTTATGTGAGGTAGGCATCCAAGGCAGCCATCACGGGTGGTTGCGTGTTGTAATGACCATGTCAGCTCGTTTCAAGCCATAAATGACCGAGAACTCTTCTTTAGCGACTGCACTCCACAATCAAGAGGACAGCTAAATTTCAGCAATAACCGCTGGAGAACCCTTCCTGGGCGGCGACCCTCCACCCAGGCTCTTCTCATACTCTTCCCTGGTCGTGGTCGCGATTATCTTGCCCCTCTTGTATGTGTCCCATTGGATGATGCTGGTCCAGGGGATGTAGCCATATACTGCGAATTCCTTCTCACCGGGATGAGGGTGCACTTGCTTCGCCTTCTTGAACTCTTTGACGGTGTCGACGATATGGAGGCCCGCCGGGTTGATGTAGTAAATGTAGACGTTACCGGGGGAGGTGGCGCCATTTTTGGCGAGCTTCTTGTCGCTCGTGGTCGACACCCACGGATCGTCGTTCCCCAGAGTATTCTTGACGTGGTCGATGACGGAGCCGGTCCCGTGTGGGTTGCGGCTTACGAGACCACCAGCAGCCCTGGCTTCCGCGGGCGAGCGAAAGTCCAGGCGGTAGAGATTGGCAGCCAAGCCCGGGCCCAGCAGCGCCAGGAAAGACACGAAGTAAGTGAAAAGAGAGCGAATAAACATTTTGAGCTGATTTGCTTTGCTGATTGTAGACGTCGAGGAGTTGAGGCGCTCTAAAAGATAAAGCGGCCTGGAGAGATGAAGGCTCTTGGAGAGCTGAAGGAGGTATTAAGATGAGATAGACGGCTCGCTGTGTAGATTGCAAAGGTTCAATTCAGATAGCGGGAACGACAGCTTCTTATAATCCCCATTAGTTTTCTGTTAACTGCGAGAACGCTACACAAGTTTAGAGAGATTGTAATGTAAGATGGCAATGCCTGACGGGATGATCAGTTGGAATAACCAGGCGCAATGATCAGGTGGAAGAAGTCAGATTCCTCCATGCCTTGGCTTGGATGTACAGCATCAGGCAGAGGGTTGAACAGGCAATGGCACGTCTTTCCCTTTACTTAGGATTTGTAAGGGGGGATTCCACTATAATAGACTCGGTAAGACGAGAGGATTACGAGAGATGAGTTCGGTTCTAACGAGCTTCGGCTGAGGGCCGAGAGCCGCGCACACAGCATGAATGCGTGCGGTAGTTGGAATGTATCGCTTGCTTGCCGACCAGCTTCGCGGCGACTGGCACCGCCAGGGGCCGCTCAACAGACTGGAAAAACAGAAGAGATTTTTCTATTACAATGAACACAAGATCGCCAGCCTGTCAGAACCAACAATGGCTCCATTCTGTTAGCCTTCATGAATCATGATGCACAGCCTTATACACGTGTATGTGGATCTAGGCGCTGCCGCCCCTTGGAAGGATGAGCGTTGTGAGCAGGATCCGGCCCAGATGTTGAGGACGATAAGTGAGAGCGCCACCGCGCTTATTCTGCCGAGGTCTACTGTCGTATTGAGTCCAGGGTCCTATTGTAACAACGGCTAGTATTCTAGGGCTCGGCAATAAAGCTTAATTATTTAACGGTCTTTATAGTATTAGAGGTCCTCAGCTTCTAATAGTCTCTTTTCGCAGCGTTTGGCTTTTTGTTTATATGCCTACAAAGACTGTAATAGCCTAAAGCGTTGATGTTGTGGCCCTTTTTGCTAGCATGTTTTACAGCTTCCGAATCCCGAGGTATGCATATAGCTTATAAGGTGTCTTCCGTCAGCACGTTAGCCGTGCGCTGACCCAAAGCGATAGATTGAAGCTGACTGAGGTTATACAGGGTTTCCGATAGGTCCAGCTGATCCGCATTAGTTAGGCGTTGAGGCGGGCGGTTGAGACCATGTGAGTCGTGACACGTGCACATATGCGGCGATGGGGGTAATCACAACTGCTGTGCCGTTGACTGCTTACCGGGAGGATACGGGGGCGTTTATTGTGAAGAATGTATTTATTTATAAATTTTTACCGATATTAGGGACGCAGCGGAGCTGGGGCGGGTGTAGGACGATGGCGGACGGGGACGGTGGATGAAACAATGGGTCACCGCTCCGGAAGCCGTATTCAAAACGGTTACCGTATTAGGTAACTGAAGCTCGTAACATGATGTATATTACTTTAATCAAGGCTTTGGGTTTTCCTTTTTAATCATACCTCCGGAACCGCTGCAGCTATCCACTAAGCCGACGTGAGTTGTGCTACAATGTGCTACATTACTTTGGTGTAGGGTGAGTCATCTCGAGCTACACCAAACGATTATCTAGGTTAAGATGAAAGAACAAAACGGCATGCGGTGGTGCCAAGACGGAGACGGTCAGGAACACCTCCGCCCCTTTCTTTAGCCGTTGCGCCTCTATCCCCTTATCATGCCTCCCCCTCGCGCGCCATGAGTGACGCCGCTATCCGCAGCATCTTGGGGTCGTTCCAGATCACGTGGCCGAGCAGTACGGTGTACGCATCGCCACTTGCGCATGTACTCATACATATAAAAATACCTTCCCCCCTTCCAGCACCGCCTCTCTAAATTAAGCCCTATTAGGGAGCCCCAAGCTCCCATAGTTCTGCTGCACTGAGTATTTCAAATCCTAGGGGAGTCAATTGATCTCAAATGAAGGTATCGTCAATTCGTAATAACCAAGTTGTCACACGTACACCGGTTACAGAAGCTGAATCGGCCGTGATACTCGATATTTCGGGTAGTTAAGTATAGCCTCAGGCAATGTAACCGGAGGTCGGAGATCCTAAGCAAAGGTCTTAGGCACTGGCCTAAAGAGGAAATACCTAGCGAAGGAAGTGAGGCTATTCAGAGTATCAGAACTGAGCTGAATCCTCCTCGCGAGAGGCCAGGAGATAAATCCACACAGGTCACCTTGACTCCATAGTTGACTATGGTATGAATAAAAGACCGCCCTTCCAAGTCCTCCACACGAGCCCTTGTTACATCTAGCACCTCGTTAGAAACATGCACGTGAAATAGGGAGCAAGGCGCCGAGAAGAGTGCATGTCATTAGGCTGCAGCCGTGGCTATTCTAAACTGGGTTCCGGTGCCTCAATAACCTGATCCAGTTACTATGCGATAACCACAGGGCAACATGCACCACAACATCGAGCTTACAAGACCGCTGGTTAGGCGAGGCAGTCTTCGGGTTTGCGCAGTAGACTGCCGCCCACTAGTGTACAGAACAACGAAAGAATTCCCTTGGGCCCAGATATTGAGATCCAATGATATTGAATGAATATTCACAAGACTTGAGTTAGGCTGGTTATTCCAGGTATGGTTACTACACTATATCATTTGCATTTTGAGGTTTATCTCATCTATATAGGTAGTATTGAGTATAGTAATATGTATGGAAGCTGCACTATGACATGTATTTGATTCCTCCTGAAGGAGAGGAATACATATCACGAGAGCAATTTCCAGCATTGTTCTCGAGATTCTCACATCAGTGGAAAGTAGTGGGCAGTGTACAATCCTTCTTGATGCGATACATCTCTTAGTCACAACTGTTGCGGTGGCCTTCACTTCGGCCAGAGCAGCTGCTACTCGCACCACGGCAAACCGAATGCGTTTCTCCCCCCAATGCCCGGGCTCCGAGGCAAGCCTCATCACCATAGCTCCTGCCTCTCATAATAGGTCTTATCCAACCGCATCTGCGCCCGCGAGCTAACAAACCGGGCCTGGCTTTCAAGAACAGTCGCCACTTTCATAGCCACGCTATAACACCCTCACTGCCGCCGAAGAACTCGGCAGCAACAAGAGCACCTACCGCCATATAGACGGCAGGTATCCCTCCGTCAGCCCTCGAAGTGACCGGGGTCACAACTGTTGACACGGCATTGCCAACTTCAGGCCTCGGGGTCCAGGGACTCACTACTCCGACCCGGGACTCCTCAGCAAGCTCCCGAAGGAGCTGCCTTACTCAGCCGCTCTGCTGCTCTAGACGACCCTGCGTGACGCGATACCAGAAGGCGCGACAGTGCAAGCACAAGCCGCCCCCCCTGGTTCCATCAGCCGGAGAGCCGTCTGGCGGGTTCAATGTTAATCCTCTTAATATCCGCAGAGTTGTAGGGGCCAAGGTTGAGAGTACCGACGCCGAGCCGATGCCGTCGGTCGGGCCGGCCTCTCTGGCGATCGATCCCAATGTCTTCCCATTCGACAGGGTTGTGCTGAGCGAGGAGCCGGCGTCATTGGAGGTGGAGTATGGGTACGTTTTCTGGGGCGGGGGGGTACTTTGGCAGGTATGATGTGGTGGTCTGGAGAGAAGCTTGTCAGCTCAATGGCGGCGTGGGAGGGCTTACCAGATGTCACCCTCCCTTGGTCGACGAGATCGTGTGGATAATGGTAGCGATAATCTTCACTAAGTGTCAGTCCCAGCAAAACAAGTACAGGGGAAGGTAAGAAGACATGGACAGCTCCTATGATGCAGACACCCAAGAGGCAAGGGACACAAAAGGAAGTACAGTGAGTTGAGGGTGAATGAGCATATAAGCCGCGAGACGAGAAGACTCGCAAGCTGTTGAGAAGTAAACACAGCTGGGAGAAACCGGAATAGGTGCAACGGAAGATGTAGTACTTACAAGGTAAGATGACATGTTGGGTAGAAAGGGAAGACAGGCAATGCTGCACTTGCAACGATGCAAACTGGCCAGTAGACTGAAGTGTGAGAGACAGAGTGGAAGTTAATGATAGCAGAAGGAAAGCAGAGGATGTGATGGTGAGATAGAAGACTGTTGATGGAAGAGAAGGAAGGGAGCCAGGAGGAAGAGGGGAGGAGAGAGATATTTATATGTAGAAGAAACCGGCAGAACTGTTCGAAGGCGGTGTGGCGGAAAGACAATGGTGAATGGGATCGATGGCTGGTTCTGGATGAGAGGTAATGCAGGCCTACCACAATGGGCGTTTGTTCAGCAGCCGCCTGGTGTACTGCAGGCCAAGACAGCAAACAACTTCGCTAGGTAATGGTGACCAGCCTTGCTCGGCGCCTAATAGGGCTGCCGAAGAGATAATCTCAAGGGCAATGAGAAGTGCTCAGGTAATGCGTGGAAGTTCAAGTTTGCTTGTGGAACAGGGCTACCCAACAAGCATCAGGGACTTCATGCACGCCTTTACTAGCGTATTACCCTCGCCAGTCCTATTACCTACGATTACCTGTTTGGGCAGGGTAGGTAATAGAGGCCATGCCCATTGGTAGATCAGATCGTAGGGTTCTCAGAGAGAGGGTTTCTTCCCCATACCCCATACCCCATACGGCACTACATCAAACTTCTTGCAAGGACACAGTGACTGTGAATTAATTACCACTGTTAGTTGTCTGTTTTGGATTAAATGTGTTAAATAAATACAAGCCGACATATAATCTGGCTACCATTAGATTATGTTCGAATCTGGTATAAGGGGTGACAAGATTCTAGAGGCTGCAAGATCAGCGAAGGGTAGGTCCAGCCGTTCCTCTCCAACTGTCGTACTGCAGTATCATATCGAGAGTTGAATCCGACAGCTGGATGGATAAACCTGCCTGTACACCTCCCCCTTCCATTGCCGTCAGTCATCATCATCAAGTTGCTGCCTTGAGATCCCATTACCTGACTCATGTGCTCACAGACCAGGTGTACCGGCCTACCGGCGCACCCCTGCATATGTGGCTAGTGGGGACGGCTTCCCATGGCCATAGGTAATACGGCTACAGGTAATGCTGGCCTGTTGTTCTGCTGAGTGAATGGGGCTCAATAACCCGTGGTGAATACGGGGTGTCTGGCCGTACTTGGGGGGGGGGGGGGACATACAGATTGAGTACGAGCGACCGTCTGTCACACGTGGAAGTCCTACCCTGACCCCTTTGGGAGACACGTACAGCGGGAGAGAAACCTGCAGGGCCCTTCTCCCACTAGTAGCTATTATGAGTCGCTGGATCTAAGCATAAAAAAAGGACCCAAGCAGGACGCAGGCTCGTGGGCACACGACAACAGGCATAGGAAGGGAGTTTTGTGTATATCAGGAGAGGGAAGGAGGACCATAGACCTTGGGACCTTGAGTTGATTATTAGATGAAATGAAGCCGTTCTAAGCCCTCTGCTAGAGCCCTTGTCACACCATCAGGCTAGACTTTTCTTTCTTTCTTCTGTATCAAGAGCTTTTCTTCCCAATGTAAGGGCATGTTGGGTGATTGAAGCCATCGCACCAAGACATCATTAACCTAAACGGTTCTTGGCATTCTCCACGAATCATCTTATTCTCCAAATACCTTGTAGTCTAGCTACATTTACTCAAAGTCCTCAATTAACAGTTCGAGGTGAGTTTACAGCTTCTGCACGCTCTCTAATGTTTTTAGGTGTGTAGCAGTACCTCTCATAATGCTCGCGGCCCCTCACCCGGGGATACACTCCGTATGTCAACACATAGCTAGCTTTTTAAAATATGCAATATTAATAAATTGGAATGAAAGTCCATCTTTGCTGAGGTGTATTCGCTCTTCGTGTAGTTATTTTAACAATAACTATTAAATGTCAAGTCACGTGATGATCATACGCTGACTCCCGGTCCCTATGCTACCACTCCACTGGAAGTGTTAGATGTACGGTGTTTGCTCACGTAAGACAGTAAGCACACACTACATGTATTTTAGAAGTAGAGTGAAGAACTGTTCAATCAATCAACAACATGATAGCGCAGCCTAAATTGGCGACATAGCGTTGTGTTTGACCGGAAGTGCCCCAACTAGCCGGCAACTTAGCAGTAACAACCTTACGAAGGGAATCAAGCAGCTTGGTCTATTTCAGTTTTAAAGACCTTCAGGAAATTTCAAATAATTTAATAGCTATAAATACCATATTCGATCTAGATAAATGCCCCATGGTACGACAAGGGATCTATACGGAACAAGGATAATAATAGATCGTCTATTGTTCCTGCTCGTCAGCACTAAACTGAATGCTGCACCACATGCCTATTTGCTAACTCAACCGTCGTCTTGGAACTGCCTTCTCGGAACCTACCCGGAAATTTTGCATTATGCGCAACTTCTGCTTTCCTACTTAAGAGAAGATGGAGATGTATAAAAGGGCCGTGTGAGCCCTGTCGTCTCCTGTGAAAAGACGCCACCGCCTCACTGCATTGTACAATCGACCCAAGAGATCGCACTCTCGATCATGAAGTTCAGCGCGACGGCCGGCTCGCTGCTCGTCGCAGCTACTGCCGCGGTAGCGCAATCCCAATGTCCGATCGTATGGGATGATCCCAGAGACGAACCTGGGAACCCGGAATATCGCAACTACGACGCATTTTTCAGCGGCACCGGCAGAGTCCATCTGCGCGCGGGTTGCACCGCTTGGAGGCAGAACTACCCCAGGGACCTCCCAGATGTGCCCCCCGTCGGGTGTCTGAACGAAGACGGTCTCGTGGTCCCCATCGCAGATGATAATTGCGCCACCTTCAAGTACATTCCCGCCACTGGTGAGCTTGAGGATTATCCGGTCGACGTTTTGCGGACGGCGAAGAACGACTGGATCTGCGCAGTCGATTTCATGGACGAGAATGGCAAGTGGGCGTGCAAAGAAGACACCAATGACTGGCATGGCGATACCTTGGATGCATGGGTAAGTTGTTCCTGCCGTGTCTGCTGAATGATACACATTGAAATGCTCTTGTTGTTGGCTAATGGCATTGCTGCACAGGATGGAGATGCGCCGCACTATCTGTCTCTGTACGAGCCAGGAGTAATCTCAACCTCTCTTTTCACGTGGTGGATTAAGCACCCTCCCCAGAGCACTGCCGATGCACAGTCACTCGAGTTCCGCGTTCCCGATAACCCCTATTCAAACTATACCGTCCAGCCAGGAGATGGTATATTCCCAGTAGTCTTCGAGTTCGTGAAAGAAAGCTAGGCCGAATCGTGAGGAGTTTCGTTTTCGCGCAGGCGGTCAGAGTGGGCTACGAGAGTCAATCTGGGAGGCTTCGATCCAGGTTTACTTATATTTCAAGCAAGTTATCATATTCCCGTTATTACTGAAGTACCTACAGTGAGTGAGGATGGGCAAGGGTTACATAAGCAGAAATAGGGGGGCTTTTTTTTCTTCTATAATTGGCTTCACCTATCACGATGACTTAGAAAGAT
The DNA here is from genome assembly GCA_022385595.1 of Xylaria palmicola. Classification (NCBI taxonomy): domain Eukaryota; kingdom Fungi; phylum Ascomycota; class Sordariomycetes; order Xylariales; family Xylariaceae; genus Xylaria; species Xylaria palmicola. The sequence continues at coordinate 74,356 of MU281351.1, forward strand.
CAACATAGCCTTCACCCCAGCAATAGGAGACGATACTTTCTTCTTTGATCAATTGATTCCCTTTTCATTTCAATCTATATTGCTCCTAGTAATACCTTGGAACGCGCAGGGTAAGCCCTCCTCTAAGGGCAGTGCGCAGGTCTATACCCCGTATCTGTTTTAGTATGAACCCTGTTTCGCAGATAACCGAGGCGCCATCGTACAGACTGGCAATAAAACAGTTACTACGGAAACTGTTGCCAGTGATAATACCGCACTCCAGCAGCTATTTGGCAGTTTCGATGATGTAAGAAAAACTAGCAGGAGTATTCTGGACGAGGTGATGCAGCGCAACGGCGGTGCAACGGCTACTAGGGGCCGTGTTCGTCAATGCCAGCGTCTTTTGCACGCATTTCATCCTTCAGCCTGTCAACTGGGACGGATGTGAAGAACGAAAGTGGTGCGCATATACTACAGTGTCTACGACGGCGATCAAGGCAGGGAACGACGAGGGAAAACATGTGATGGTGTGTTAAGGTTTGTCCGCACAGGCGAAACCCAAACCCCACCCATGTCTTCGAGGGGCGTTAGGTCCTGCCCTGCTTTTCTAATCTGCCACGTTACCAATATCGTTGGCGAGGATGACTGTGACAGCGATCAAGGTGGCGATTGTGGGCGGCGGCATCGCCGGGCTCGCGCTCGCTGCCGGGCTCACGAAGAAGCCGCACCTGAGTGTGCAAGTTTATGAGGCGGTGGCCCAATACGCGGATGTCGGGGCCGGCCTGGCGCTCCATCAGAACGCGATCAAGGCAATGGCCCTGCTCGGCCCCGAAGTGCGTAAGGCCTACTTTGACAAGGCCCTAGCCATGGGTGAAGAGGACCAGGAGATGGCCACCGAGGTCATCCTGGCCCAGGGGCCGCACGCCGGCCAGCTGGTGGCCGAACTGGGGCGGGCCAAGGGGAGGAAGACGGTGAGCCGCGCCGACCTCCTCGACGGGTTCCGGGCCCTCCTCCCGGCGGGCACAATCAGCTTCGGGAAGAGACTGCGCGACATCGAGCAGCTCCCGGAATCCGAGGTGCACCGGGTCCGGCTGACCTTCCAAGACGGCACGACCGCCTCGGCCGACTGCCTGCTGGGCGCGGACGGCATCCACAGCGTCACGAGGGCCTATCTCCTAGGCCCTACGCACCCGGCCACAGCGCCCAAGAACCACGACGGCTGGCAGATCTACCGGACCATGGTCTCGACGGCGGAGGCGCGGCGGCACATCGACCCCAAGTGGACGACGTCGGTGCCCGTCCTGCTCGGGCCGCGGGGCCACGTGAACTGCATCCCGCTGAACAAGAACACGCGGCTCAGCGCCGGCGTGGCCGTCCGCGGCGCCGCACCCACGCCCGGCGGCTGCATCCCGCCCCTGGACCCGGCGCTGTACGCCGACTACAGCGAGGAGGCGCAGCAAATTGTGCGGCTGGTGGCGCGGGACACGAGCGCGTCGTGGGCGGCGGCCGACCACGACCACGCGCCCTTCTACGCGCGGGGCGCGGTGGCCATGCTGGGGGACGCGGCGCACGCCTCGCTGCCCTTCGCGGGCAACGGGGCGGCGCAGGCGCTCGAGGACGCAGCGGTGCTCGACGCGCTCCTCGGCCGCGCGCGGGGCGCCGGGGAGGTGGCCGCGGCACTGTGCGTGTTCGGCGCGGTCCGGCGGCCCCGCAGCCAGGCGGTGGTCGAGCTCGCGCGCCGGTTCGGGCGTGTGTACGCCTTCGCCGAGGACGGGATGCACGAGGACCCGGGCCGGATGAGGGCCTTCTTCGCCGAGACGGCGGCGCTGACCAACGACTTCGACGTCGCGCGCCAGAACGAGGAGGCGGTGGGGCTGTTTGAGCGGCTGCTGCGAGACATTGAGCCAACGGACCGACTTGACGTCGTCGTCGATGATGTTGGATTACATCAGCGGTAATTTTGTTTCATCTCATTACTAGATTAGATCGATATACCTGGATCAATGTACACGCGACCCTCGAACCGCGTCCCTTAACTCACCGTTGCCAGATATGCGAAGATTTCTAGGTTAGGAACCTGCACGCGAAAGCAAGCCGAAGCGGTCAGGCCAGGAACTGACAAGTCTCCGGCTTCTAGTTCTATACTTGGCATTGCCCCGATCTCACAGCCCAGCTGGCTAAACTTGCCGCGCCTCGTGCCATGGTTTCAACGTGCCAGTCGGTTGTCGTCTCCGGCCTCGAGGCGCCGCCGCGTGTGTGCGCTGTCGCGGCTACCAGGCATCTCTGCGCGGATGGGATGATTAGGGACCCTGCCTCCCCCCAATCGCTTGATCAGATGCTGGCGGCTCAAACTCGAAGGAGGCGTCGATCAGGCGGGTTTGAGCGCGGCGGGTAAAGCATTGGGACGAGGGTGAGACAACGCCAAGCGTGCGCAGGTCGAAATGAAATCCGATCCGTTGCTCGTGTCTCGCTGCGACGTCGCATTCTGGGGCGTTTTGGCGCATGTTTGACCCGTAAAAAGTGAAAAGTGAGTAGAAGGGGAAAAAAAGGAGAGAGATAGAAGAAGAAGAAGAAGAAGAAGAATGAAAAAGCTTCAAAACAATTTTGTCTTGGTTACTTTGATCACCTTACTTGTGGTCTTTTAGATAGAAGAGGCATTGTGATCAACTGCATCGCCGTAGGTACTTATCAAGGTGTATGTAATCTAAGTTGGCTCGCTTCGCTGTAGATCGGTAGTGGTATCCCGCAACATGGGCCCTGCGATTGGGGCGACAGGGATCGCGCTTCACATTTGTCCCCGGCCCGCCCAGGACGCTGCTCGGGGCTGGCAACTCCCGAGCTGTTTGGCAAGTGCTTGTTTTTCTCTCTCGGTCCCACGTTTCAGCCAGTTCTGTCCCTGCCGACCGACTAACAGCCATTCGGAAGCTGCTTCCCACCGCAGGCCGCCAGTAGTAGCAGTAGCTTTAGCTTTACCTAGGTAGCTTTGTAGGTCGGGTAGTGTCTGGACGGGCCGAGTGGTGGGTGTACGTAGATCCTGATCCCCCGGGCCATCGAGAATGCAGATTCCCTTCTTTTTGTTCAAACCCCCCCAAGTAACTCCCCCCGCGAATGAATGTCCCATGATCGAGGAGGGAGTCAACATTGTCAAACTTGCTATCCGGCCCCGTTGGAACCGGCAATCTCTAGCTGAGCAGCCGTCCAGCCGCGCTAGTAGCTTTGCCGCGGGCCTTGACGAGCCTCGTTTCCCCGTGTACAATCCCAGGGGGCATTTAGGATCTTCGTTTGTCCCGGCGCCGTTCAATCATCGGCAAGAAGTGCATCCCCCGTCCTGCATGCCTGTATGGGTGGCTCTTTTTTTGTTTCCCTTTTTACCCTGCCTTGTCGCTCCGATCTTGTGCTCTTCTCCTTATCTTTTACTTCCCCCGTGCTCCGTCCCAGCACCAGCCAGCGATAGCGATGACGTGGTATTGAAGTTGCTGGTTTAACCTTCTTCACCCATCGCCTCTATCTCTCGGTCCTAACATCTCGACACTTTAACCTGGACACCTTAATTGCCGAGGAGTAATGTGCTATCCATCGCCGTGGTAAATCTCGATAGACATTTGGCTTGTCTCCCTTGGGCCACTTCCGTGTGGGATCCTGGGGGTGACTTCGGCTAATTCTACTATCACCACCTCCGAACATCTCCTTAGAGAAGCCTCGTTGATTTCGCCAATGGTACCTTCAGGAGTTGACCGCCGACGAGACTTGCGACTTGGTGCTGCCCGCTCCTCCTTCGATACTCTCATTAATAATAACCGCCATGGCCGCCTTTCAGCCCCAGCACCTCAATCTCACGCCAGACGCGAATGACGCATCATACGAGATACAGGCCAATGGTCGCTTTATTTACTATGCCGCCATAGGGGCTGTCCTCCTCTGCGCCTGGGCTTTCCGCCTGCCTAGAGGGGGACCTCTTGTCGCGGCGCCGTTTTACGAGGTGTCTCGGATGAAGTGGATGTTGAATGCCGATGCTCTAATCAAGGACAGCTACAGCAGGGTTAGCAATATCTAATCATCAAAAAACTTGTAGTGGGCGTTGCTGATGATGGATCGTGGCGAAGTTCCGAGATAGCGTTTACCAGATAAGATCAACCGAGGGCGTACGAACAATAATACCAACGACGCTCGTCGGCGAACTCAAGACCTTGCCAGAGGATACGCTGAGCGCCAAGACGGCAGTCAGCGAGGTGAGTTGAGGCCACCACATCAGCCTACTTGTTAAGTTGCTGCTGGGTGTTGTTCGCTAATGGTCTTTTGAGTAGGCCATGTTGAGCGAGTACACACACTTGTCCGCGGATGCTCACTCGGATATCCTGACGACCCTCCTGCGAACGAAGGCAACGCACAACTTGCAGCGGATGATGCCGATCCTGAAAGACGAGCTTGAGTACATCCTCGCCAATGAATTTCCAGCTTGCGAAGGTATGGCCTCGGGTGAATATGGAGAGTTGCTGCGAGGGGTTCGCTAATGAAAGCAGATTGGACACCATTCAAGGTGCAACCGTTCATGGTACGAGCAGTCTCGCGGTTAAGCGGGCGGGCCTTCGTGGGTTCAGCGCTGAGCCGGTCGGAGGAGTGGATGAACGTCAGCATCAACTTTGCCGTGACGGCCTTCATCGCCGTCACCAAGCTTCAGTTCTTCCCGCCGTGGATACGCCCGATAGCGCAATACCTCGTCTCGGAGCTCAGGACGATCCGGAAAGATCTCGCCCGGGCACAGGCCATGCTGGAACCCATGATCGAAGAGCGACTGAGCAACACGGATGCCCAAAGACCTGACGACTTCATCCAATGGCTCTCGGACGCGCTGCCGGAGGAGGAGAAACGCGATTACTTCATACAAGCGAAGATGCAGCTCCTGCTCAGCGCATCGTCGATACATACCACGAGCAACCTCACCACCGATTGCATATACGATCTCGCCGTACATCAAGAGATGCAGGAAATCTTGAGAGAGGAGGCTATTGAGGTTTTAGAAAAAGAACACGACGCTTGGGAGAGGAAGGATAGCGTATCGAGGCTGAAGAAAATGGACAGTTTTATAAAGGAATCGCAACGACTGTCCGGCAACGTCAGTAAGTCACACATTATTTTTTTCTTTCTAGTTTCTAATTTATGTCGCTCCTACTCCCAAGGGGAGAAAATCCACTACAATATCGACGCTAACTTGAAGCCAACCTATCACAGCCTCATTCATCCGCAAAGTCATGAAACCAATTGACTTGTCAGACGGCACGCATCTCCCGCCAGGGACGAGCCTCTTGACGCCTCTCGCCGGAATCTCGCTCGACGAGCGGTACTTCCCGGATCCCGAAGTCTTCGACGGCCTACGGTTCTGGCGGCTACAGCAACAGCAGCAGAAATCGCCATCACCAACACGGCCATCAACGCCCCCACCCCGCGCCGACTCTCCCTCACCCGCCACTTTCAGATCAACGACACAGACTCCTCCTAAACCCACCGCCACCATGACGACGCCGCCAACCAGCTCTCCTCCCACGCCTTCGCAATCCCCGGCCGCCCCCGGCGCTGGCAGACACCAGTTCACCAGCATCGGGGACGCGAGCCAGAACTTCGGGCTGGGCAAGCACGCGTGCCCGGGGCGCTTCTTCGCGGCGCAGGAGATCAAGCTGATATTGTCGCACCTCCTGCTCCACTATGAAATCAAGCTGCGCGATGGCGAGGCGCGCCCCGTGCCCGTCGTCTTCATGATGACCAAGAGTCCCAGCCAGACGGCCGAGGTGCTGTTCAGGCGGCGGAGGTAGGGCGTGAGAGAAAAAGTATATCCCATATATATATATATGCCAAGCACGGCAATTTGGAGTTTTTGAAAATGGCAGGATAATGGGATCTGATACCAATACAATCAATACTCGACTCAGGGGCCCGGAGCCGCCCGGGTCGGACCGAGGAGCGATATACTTGAACTTAATTTATTACAAGAGGAGAATGGCCGTGAGGGTAGAGGTTCGTGAAGAGTACATACGCACATACATATACCAGACTTATATCCACCATGGTGAATAGAGGAAATAGTTCATATTATAACGGTTGGGCTTCGTACTAGGGGTTGTCGAGGGAAGTGCGATTTCCTCCTCTGCCAACACAGCACAGGTGGCGGGTGCAAGGGTTACAGCAGCGTCACGCATAACAAGGCGCAGGCCAAGGGGAAATGAACAAACCAGTTGCTGTCATGACTTGAATAATCTGGGGTATCTCTTGAAATACTACAACTATGCCCGGGCTTTCGCGCGAATCCGACTTCAAAATGCTTGCTCGCTTTCCCCCGCTAATCAAAAAAATAGCTGCTTGCTTGCCTGCCCGCCCGCTTGCCTGCCTCATCATCATTATTCGTCATCAAAACATTTCATCATTGGCCGACAGCTTGCCCCTGTCATGCCGTCGTAACAAAAACCAACACAACTTTCTTTCGTGCGGAAACACAACCGTTTAAGTCGTTGTCATGAATCCCAATATTCCGCTACCAGAGCCACAATATTCCCCCCTCCCCTTTCCCAAAAAATTAAGCCCATCGTCCAAAGCGCGAGCAAGTGAAGTGAAGTAGACCGCGAAGCATATATCATGGTTGCCGAGACAGCCAGCCTGCTACCCTGTCGGTAGCGCGGAAGCAGTCGAAATGGAAGATAGAGGAGTTCTTTCGGGTTTCAACTTGTGATAAACCCTATCTGAATGCCTCGACTCGTTGGATCGGCCACCTGACCGTCCCCGCGCGGAAATGTGTTGAAGATGCGTGCGATCGTGTCGATTAAAGGGTGCGTACAGTGTGCACTAATAAGAATTTTGTATATATCGAGAAAGAAATACCAGGTGCTCGAGACGATCCCAGCGAAGGATGCCTCTAAGCCCGACGCAGCCCATTGGCGTGTTTGGCTGTCTTGCGCATCGAAATTTGTGAGTTTTTGCCGTCAATCTATGTATGTTATATGCCACCGGGCTTGCGCCCTTGAAAATCTTCATAAGTAATCTCGAAAAGCCCTCTTTATACTGAATAAAGATTGCCACTCTTATAGTAATAGAGTTATATATGCAAAAATAGGGGGGGTTAGTATGTCGAAGGGATGAGTGGGACAGGCCCAATTGAATGATGGTGTTGGTATTAGCGACTGCATGCAGTCGCTTTGAGGAGCAATCAAATGCTTGCCATTCGACCCCTCGCTTCAGGCACTCTTGCATGACAGACCATCAGTTTTAAGCTAGTGCCCCATTCTTCGCACTCAGCAAGTAAAGCCCGATCATGCCAAATGCTGCTGCTCATGCCTGTAGGTACCTCGTAGCATCTGTGATGCCACCAGCGCCCGACCTTTGAGACCATTTTGGTGATATTCTCGTCGCCAAGTTCAGTCTTATCATTCATCATTTCCGCTAAGCTGCGCTCGTCTTTCTTTCCATCTCGATTCGACTTGTTCGTAATGGAGCTTGCGACCGGCACACCCACACGACATGTCTTAATGTCAACGAAGCCTTTCTTCCCAAGCAGACGTAAGACGAGATCAGCTGTACTAGTCAGGCTGAAGTCGGGATTCTGGAGACTGACATGCTCCTTCAGATTTCGAACAGCACGACGAGTTCGGTTGCCGACATTGTTCAAGTCAAGGTCTAGAATAGAAAATTCAATGTATCCACCAGGCTTCAAGACCCGTTCAGCCTCAGAAATGATATTGCGGTAGTGTGCTTCCGGCCCAGCTGACGGGAAACGAAAGACGAGGGCGGCGAAACTGTCTGGGCCGAATGGAAATTTGTCTGCATGGGATGTGAACTGGATTTGGTGGTGGTTTGGAGGCGAAAGAGGAAAAGAGGGCGTGGTCCGGTACTCTCTTGAGATTGGCGCACGAGGAGAGAGGTTGAAGAAGTTCGCTGCAGGGTATGTTTCTGCCGCATAGAATGACCAATCATCATTGCCCAACCCATCAATAACTAAAATTGACTGACGCTTGAGGGAGCTATCAGCGTTGACGAGATCCTCTCGAACAGGACTAAACAAGACATGCCCAAATGTGAGCCATTTGCTAACCGTCATCGAACCTACACGTAGATTCACCTGCGAAAGTGGCGTCTCTTCGCTTAGCCTGCTATTTGCCGAAGTCCTGTTACTATTCTGCGAGCTTCTGTTACTGCCATCTTTAGTGATCTCGCCGCCTGGAGATGCCGGCCTGTCCCGGGCAGAGACGTCGGGCGCCTGATTTGATTCAATTTTACTGCCATCATTGTCATCGTAGCTTGATACAAACTCGGAAACAGAGAATGGCGTAACTGGCGGGTCAGAATCAAATCGAAAACCGGCATTAATCCGTGCAGTCATCTCAGCACTTTGGTGGCTGGATGTAGTGGCAGTTTTGGCGGTTGCAATAGAGATCCGAACATCCTCATCTGGCTCAGTAACGACAGCCAGTGGTTCTAGAGTCTTTGGGGACTTTTTGGCCAGGCTCGAATGGTAGGTCTCAAGTTGGAATGGAGCTCCACAAGATGAAGTTGGAGAAGGTGGTGAATCTCCAAGAAGGTCGTTGTATTCATCCCAAACCTCGTCTTCCCCAAACGGTGCTAAGGATTCTGGTACTTGTGCTATGTGGTTGACGTAGCCCGCCGTACCAGAACAACTGGACTCGGTGCTGTCCATGCTCCCCGAGTTCCCACGAGGTTCGAATGCAAGGAATTCTCGGCCAGGGTGTTCAATCATGGGTGAGCTCGCCTGTATCAAGGTTTCCTGTGGCAATTTGATGGGCATAGTTGACGCCACGGACTCAGGTGGGCTAGGCCCTTTCGCTATAGATTCATGGTCGAGTTGATCTGTATGAGCCGGAAGTAGCTGCACACTGATCCTATTGAACGGTCGGGAAAAGCTTTTAGGCGACATCTGTTCCGGGCGAGTAGCTACCACCTTTGGGATCCTGCCGACTTGAGGGAGTCTGCTAGGACGACCTCTAGAAGCCTCAGTGGTTTTCTTCTCAACTTGACTCTGTTCTTGTCTTGGATCAAGTTGCCAAATCTGTGGTATGATGATGCCGGGCTTTGAAGAAGTACTGTAATTGTGGTTTCTTGGATGCATGTGGGTCGACTGGTTAGTACCGCTGCTGGTAGACGGCCGGTGACCATAGTCAGGTTGTGCCTTTTCGACACGAAAAACTTCTGCTTCGTGTAGTATAGTATTTATATCCAGCCCATCATCGATTTCCTGCGGCTCAGGAGAGTCTATCATCGTGTAGAAGGCCGGTGGCTTAGGCTTAGAAGGCTGAACCATGGCAGGTATGCTCTCCGCCTTTTGTTTTTTGGATGAAGCGGCCTGAGCCCTTCCAAAGAAGTTCCATTTGCGCGGAGACTGAGATCTTTTTGTTAACTTCTTAGGAGGTTCGTTGTCTCGGGAGAGGACGCGGCTCTGTTCTGCTTGTACATCTGGGTATGAATCATCGGTGTAGATCGTTGTAGCCGTGCTCGCTGCCGACGGAGCTCGAGTGTTGATTGCCTTATTATCTTGTTGCTGGAACCCGGGGGTTTCCTTTCGATGTGCACTCGTGAACTTCATCGTGGACTCTTCTAACTCGCTATTATCCGATGGACGCCGAACTTGAACTGCCTCGGAAAGGGAAGGCGACGGCCATAGGGTCAGTCGATTAACCTCGCTGGTACTGGAGGACGCGACGGAAAGCTTTCGATATCCCGGGCCTGGCCGGCCCCGTAAGGCGCTCTGGTTACTTTCAGTGCGAGTCAAGTCGAGACTTTTATTCTGATTTTCAACCACCTCACCACCAGCAATAATGACCGGGCTCATGCGTTCCAGAAGGAATGGATCTGTCGATAGGGTGCTTGGAAGACTCTCGGAAGATGTAATAAGGCCGGGCAGCCCATGTTGCAGGGCTGAAGCTGTACTACTTCGCCTCCTAACCGCACCAACTCTACCATAACCTTCATGGCCCGTCCCAGCTGCGGGGCCTCTTCTAGGAACTCTTTCCTTTTTTCTCTCAGTCTGGGTTCCTTCCGGACCAACTTTAGTCCGTCGCCCAAAAAGAGGAAATTTTGATCGAAAGGTTGAAGTATTCGGGCTCGGGGGCCTGCCCATTTTCTTTGTGTCATTCTTACTAGTTTGTAAGCCTGACGGGGGCGCCGGCGTCGCCTCACGGCTGAAGGAGGGTCGCCTCGATCCTGCCTGATCCTGGCTTGATCTTTGGGTTGTTGTTTTAGGAAGTGAGCCTGTGTGTAGTATCCCGCTTTGGCGTCGTTCAGTGAGACTCGTGGAAGATAAATTGCTGTGTATAACCGGGACTGGACCACCGAATTGGGAATAGAGATCTGGCGTACCGTCTCTGCTCGGTCGGGATGGTGGTGTTGGTCTGCGTTGAGGAGATAGCCCGGTACTAGGAACCCTGTTATGGGCTGATTTTCTAGGCTTGGCGGGAGAAGGAGATCTCATTGCCGGTGAAGAAAGCTGAGGCGACTTTGAAGACGGTTTAACCTCATCAGCGCTTCGAACTTTCGTGAACTTTTGGGACGATTTTCTTGGAGGTGGATTTGGAGGTGTCAGTTCCTGACGGCGGGTTTGTTGGCTATTTTTCTTCTCTTCTGCACGTACGGTCGAGTTTGACGATGAAGACGTTAATGCTTCTCTCACGGCAGCCAGCCCTTGGGGGTCAGTACTGAAGGAACCCCTTTCATCCGATACGCTGCCAGTTCTTCTTCGCGTCACGGGAGGCCTCGTCTCAGCTGGACTTGCTTGTCTTACTCTAGCAATAGATGGACGCATCGGTGCCACAAGGCAGGGAGATTGTGAGCATACTGATGTCGGCGTCGTGTCTCGGCTATATGGGCCTGGGCCAGGCGACCCCGAAAATCTCGTGGAAGGGCTCACACTAAAATTACTCAACTGGCTGCTACTGGCCCCAGAAAACTGGGGTGTTGGTGGTGGTAGATCTTCCGTTGCGAGCCTGTAAAGAGCATCGCGTCCAAGCGAATCCCTAGATGGCGGTTCTGGGATATTTCGGTAGCGGTCTAGCTCTGGGTATATTTGAACAGGGTGTGCTGTCGGCCGATGAAACCCATTAGACAGTTTGACTCGAACTTCTTCCTGGCTCTGTATGGCACCATGTTCCGAGAGAGAGCCAGCGGAGTTAAGTGGCGGTTGGGGGTTCACGAGGGATGAAGCTTTCTTTGAGTCCGAAATGGACTGGCCCCGGGCGTGAAAGTTTGAGGGCTGCCTTAAGAAGGTCGACGGTTTTCGGCGCAAAACGTTCTTGAGCTGTTTGGGTGGCTCAATATCACCGTTAGCGGGGGTTACTGGCTTCGCCAGATCTCCTGCAGAGCGCGAGTTTGTTGCCGAAGTCTGCGTTTCGTTGGCGAGGGAAGGGTGAGCAAGGGCTCTATTATCAGCTGGCATAGGCATCCTAAGAGTAGACGGTATCCGGCTGGTTTGTGAGCGAGGTTGAGAGCTCACTGGCGCAGGAGCCATGCTCCTTTGGGGCTCTTTCTGTGGATTTCGCCTCATCGTGGTGAGGGGAGGCTCTCCACGAGAAAGGTCTAGCAGTGCCCCTATCCGCCTACCCCTAGACTTATTGCCAGTATTGCGAGTACTGGGAACCGGCAGAGCGGAAGCCATGTTGCCTTTTCCTGATCAACACTGGCCAAGTATACAATCCTCCAGTCATGTTATGTGACAAAAGATTATCTCATAGTACCCCGATGGATTTCCTTCTATATATATCAGCAACACTCGGTGGGATCTGATTTCGTAGAGAGATGGACTTACTGTGACCACCCCACAGCATTCAACTCTTATTCTATTGAACAATCTTCCCCAAATAACGGCAACAAATGATCGATTACCCTCTGGCTTTGTTACTCCTCTAATCGCAACATCGAACGCCCATATGCGATCCTCGTTTTAAAAGGCCTCGTTCAAGGTCAGAAGGCCAGCGCCGTGGTAGGGCACCCAAGCATTTATTTACAATACCCAAGAGTTTAATCTCGAGCTAAAGGTTAAGTGTATTCGGATTGAAACAACAACGCAGACAATCGTGAAAGAACCCTCGAGATGGATTGAGCTCGGGCGCGAACTATTGAAGTTCGTATTGATAAAGTAAGCTTTCCTTGTGGAGGCCTTAACCGAAGATCAGGGTGTGGGAGGGAACGTGGGTGCGGTGTGATGGTGGGGGGAAAGCGTCTAGCAGGCGTTGGCGCCAGCCTTCGCATGCACCACAGTCCAGTGTTACCAGAGCCGAAGATTTGAAGATTCCGAGGTCGAGGGGATATCTAAGCCCGCAATACTCAAGTAGGTATTTAAGCGAGACTGCCGTTGGGTGGTTCGAGCCAACAAAAAAATTATAATAGAATATAACGACGAAAAAAGGGCTAGGCACCGGAATAGAAAGTATAGAAACTGGGCAGGAGACATAGGTAGGTAGTATCGGGGGAGGATCGGAGGGTTCAAAGGGGCGAGGTGATTCTGGGTATATAAGATACTTGACCGAGTTACATGGATTAATCACAACGTTTTCCAGAGAACCAGTAACACCGAAGCGTCCAAGGAGAGTTGCAAGCAAAGATAATACTTGCTTGTTGGTTGGTATGCTACAGAGCCCAGAGGATTTGCGTGGGTCGCCGTGGCGTAGAAACCCCTGTCCAAGGCCAAGAGACGGCCATCTTGCTTTGCTCAGGAATCGCCGAGCAGTGCGGTCTGGTTGGCGGCGGCCACGGCGTACTCTGCGGAGTACAGTAGTAGAATGAATGGGGCGATCAGCAGGCTACTAGGGGCCGTCATGTATAACACCTGCTTGTAAGCTCTTACCGCGTACGCTGGCTACTACTAAATTAGCGACGAGCAAACCCGAGAGCTAAGCACTGAGTCACACAAGGCGAGGCAGAGTCAAGGACAACGCTCCTCCCCCAGCTGCAGCGGGTGGCCGACACAGCAATTCCTGTGTGACTTGGAGCCCGTTCTGAGGGATAGCCCGAACGACGACAAGCAAACACGGCAGCAGAGTTGGAAGCTACTAATCAAAGCCCCAGGCCCGGGCTGGGAGAGGGGCATCGTAGAAAATGTGGCCGGCTGGTCTCCCACAGCACGCGATGATTAGGACGGTACGGTACCATGGACGCGCTGCCGCTGCGAGCAACAGACGCTGGGCCAATCTGCTGGTACAGGTGGACGCGGGCGATGCATATTCCGACATCCTATGAGAACGTTGCAACGGGTGCTGGGAGACGCTATTCGTCAGCGACAAGCCTGGATCCGTCGTCGGAGCCCTCGTAGAGTGTCTCGTGGTTGGTAGACGCAACCGATCCAAGGGTCTCTGGAGACTGGGCACATGCATGATGCGGGCAACCCTGTCAGTTTAGCACCCATCCTGCTCGGGGAGCGAGTGTGGCCTGCGCTGGTGCGTTGGATGTCTTGCAAATTTTGAACAGGGACATGAGGTGCGAAGCGTGCGAAGCCTGCTTCTTGCGCGGGGCGGGGTGCGGAGGGCTTCTGGGCAAACGGGCAAACGGGCCGCACAAAAACAGCAAAACAGCGATGAAGCAAGGACGAGGACGAGGACGGGGACGGGAAGCAGTAGAGAGAGAAGCCAGGCCCAAGTCGCAAACTCCCGCGCGTCGAGGGGCGTTGGGGCGTTGGTTGGGGCGTTGGGGCGAGGTTAGGCTGTGGCTGATACATGTGAGGACGGCTATTTGCGGGGCTTGGTGCGGTATAGGCGACTGCCTTCTACTGCTAGGCCATACTATTTTTCAGTTGAGCAAGGGTCGGTCGACATACAGTTTGTGGCAGTGACTGGCCCGCTGTCAACTGGCTCTTAAAAGGCCCTCTTAAGCCTTTAGGTAGACGCCCCGCCATCCTTAGCCCCTATGAGTGGTGCAAATGCGTCGATACAGCAGAAATTTAGGCTGATAGACAGTCTAGAAGCCCTCCCTCTCTCTACCTCTACCTCGTCAACCTATTGGTATCTGCCTGTCTGCCTTGGGCACGTTACCTAACCGCAATTGCATGGCTAAGGATTTACTATTTAAAACATTTCCTTTTAGTACTTAAATACCGCACATTTTTACGACTGACGAAACTCGGACGGAGGAAAAGGGGGAGGGGGAAACAAGAAGAAGGAAGGGAGGAAGAAAGAAACCTTCTAGTTTGCTCTTAGTGATCCCACGGAGAAACTGGCTACCTATCTCCCGCTTGCGTTCCCCTCAGTGTGGACTTCCGTCACATCAGACAGCTCCACTGCGAACATCGTGGTGGCGTTCTGCATGTCTCACTCGGTTTAGTGTGTGCTACCCCATATCCCGCCTATAATACAACCAGAGCACACGTATCCATGGTTCGCAACTGGACCAGTCCCATATCTCATTATAAACCGGTATCTACAGACTGCGCTGCTACTAGTTCACATGATTGCCATGCCAGGACCCTGCATCTCGGGTTACCTTTCAAGAAGCATCACCCCAGTTTGACATGTCTTGGGAGTTGGAGTTGCTACGGTGCCATCAAGGCCTCCCCTTCCATAATAGAGGCCAGTAATCACCAAGTACGGAATATATAGACGGCGTGCTGACGGTACCACCACGTACGGAGTACTATGTAGCATCAGACACGCCTGTGGTGGCAGCTCTGGGAGGGGGTTGTCCTATTCTGGATCACAGAATAGAGAGACACGAACCCGCAAAGACATGACCCGCATGGGATTTTACAGCCGGCTTGCCGAGTACCACCCTATGCAGAACCTATGCAGGTGTAAAACGCCTCGAAATCATTCGCGGTAACATCCAGGCCGGATGCAGAAAGTAGCAGCCAGGCTACCACCTCGAAGCTTTCCTCGTTCAGTGCTCGGTGCAAGTCGCCAGCGACCGTTATCGAGGCCTGCGCGTCTAGTCGTGCCTAGCCCAGACGCCGAGAGTCCACGGGCGGGACGGTAGGCACGGAAAGGGACAAGGGGCCATGAGATGGAAGCTTCTGAATTTTCTGACTGGCTGCCGCCGCCGGATTTTGTTCCAATGAGATTTCGCCAGAGGTCGGCTACTAGGAATGCCTCCGTCCTTATTTACGATGACTATTGCCTACATTCACCGACAGCTATAGACTAGCGTAGACCCAAGCAAATGCCTGCCTGCCTACTATAGTAGATAGATAAGTCCGCCTCTAATCCAATGACCGGCTGGTGGCATCCAATGCCGCTGGTTATAGGCTTTATCGAGACACCGACGATGATCCTTAGGATTCCCCCCCTCAAATCGCGTCCCGTCCTGCGCTGATGGCTTTCGCAAGCCCCGAGATAGTCCAATCGGTCGATGGGTACCGGCTACAGTAATCCTAGGGAGCACTATCGGGCCTGCGCCGACGAGAGCCAATGAAGCAGGCAAACTGTGCGCGGCCGTAACAGCAGACTACTGGCAGCTATTTGGTGGAAAACGAAAGGCCCCCCGACAACCCCTCCTTATTCATGCAGGCGGCGGGGAAGGGATCGTCCCGTGAGAGCACTCATGAGCTGAAAGTTGCATGGTCCGGGGCAGAAACTAATGCGTTGACGTACGATTTGCCCATGGCTTTTGTCTTAGATCAACGCACACGAGGCTCCCAGACATCTGGGTTTTAGTTAAGCCTCAATGCAGTAACCGTTGGACACGAGAGACGGGACGGAGTGGCCAGTGGCAAATGCCGTCCCGACAGACAGGACGGGCCACAATGCTGCACTTCGCCACAATCGTAAACGCAGTATTCGCCAATCTTTATGCTAAGCTGGGTTAGTCAAGATCCGCCGTGGCTATGCGTCCCTGTGGCTAGTGACGTGGCATTATCGCCAACCACAAGTTTCGGTGACTCAAGTATGTATAGTTAATTATAGGTGTATCAGGGGATACGGCATCGTCGGAGGCGATATCCCAAGCTGAATCGAGATCGGCCGGACAGCCGCGACTCCTAAATGAATCGCGATAACTCCTGGCCAGTGGAAGAGGCCACGACTAGTATCGAACACGGAGGGCATTATTCCCAGAATAGGATAACCGGACTTTGCGTCGGGATGATACGCAACTAAACAGGGGGTCATACCCCAATGTAGCCGCCTTGCCCACCACATACAGGGGTCTATTCAGGTGAGCAGGGGTCCTTTCCACTGCCATTGGGCGGTGATGCGAGAAAGGTTGTAACGCGATTCTGGAGTCGTTCAGTAACGTGACCGCGAGGTGGTGTGAAGACATCGTCATCCTCCTCGTTGAAAACCTCATTAACGCATTGGCGGCTCTTTATCTATGCGCGCTAGTAGAACCAACAGGTTGAGGCACGGGCCGCCATCAGGAACCTACGGGATGAGTATACCGTCACTCCGGAGCCTTGCTCTTCTGTGACATGTTGGGTTTTCCTGTAAGTTTCTGTGTTCCCGAGACCATATGCATTTTTCATGTATTAATTCCCGCATGTTGTAGCTGGGAAACTCAGGACCATAGCAAACGAGATCCCATGCCCAATCCGATGAGTGGACTCGCCTCGGTGCCTGTGAGTGCTATGTCTCGGGATATACTTGATCAGCCCTAGGCAGTGGTCCTAGCTACTATTGCTTGGGTCGGCGGTTTCGAGGAACTTCGTTCCAATCATCTACGTTATTCCATCATAACAGTCATGTGACCGTTATCAACCAATCTTACGACAGCGATCGCCGTCAGACTGCTGAATCCATAAACAGGTGCATCATCATTACTACTACTACTTTTAGAGATCTTCCAATAAGCTCGGGAATTCCAAGCCAACAGTCGCCTAGTTCAGTCGAAGTCGTATGACTATACGGCAAGACCAGTCATTTGTCTCTCCGTATAGCTATTAGAAATGGTTCTCAATAGACCGCAAGCCCATATACCAACTCACGTCCGTCAGTGGTTGACCTGTCGTCAGACGGTGGCGCGGCGCTCGGAACTAGTATCCCTCCTTATCCGTGGAAGTTAGAACCACCCTCACAAACATACCCCTTTAACATTCCGCAGAGGGGGGCGCACGCTCTATACAACATATGAATGTCACCGGACGGGATCAGGGGAGAGACAACACAGTATCAAAGACACGTCCGGATCAATAGCCCCTTGCGCCATTTAAGACCCGGACCACGCTCCCGCATGTCTCGTCCACAGCCGAGACATTATTAACATATCCCAGCTGCTTGGGTACGGTCTATTTACACGAGACACCAGCCGCAGTTTTACGTCTAGCCCTTGGCACGTGGCTTGTTTGTGAGAGTTGGCTTCCCCTGAGATGCAAGGGGCATAACTGCAAGCGTGTTTAGGCACTGTTAGCGTTGAGCTTCGTCGAACCCCAGATGGTCTGTCGCCTCATCCTTCCCATACGCATTCTATCTGAACTGACTTTTCACCTTGCAAACTTAGCTGGCAAGTGAAACAGATGGGAGGGCTTCGGCGGCATTCGAAGACGCGATTCTCCACTCGGGGTACGTTCTCAGTATGGGCTGCTCAGCGGTGCCTGGGTGATCAACTCAGCTACTCTAATTGAAGGCCCGACCGATTGGCTAGCATACAGCAGCTCTTCAGCTGCTATTGTAGTTGGCCTACCTGGCCCATGACCATAGCCTATTCGAGTTCATTGGAATTCTCGCGCATGTAGTGGCCTGCAGGGTCACCACTGTCCTGTATGTAGATAGAGAAGAATTAATTAGAGTAACGGTGGTCCCTTCACATCCAGGCACGCCTACTAGATAGCCTTCAGCAGTTCGAACAACACCCACTTCACAATAACCGTAATGTGCCTACATATGGCGGCCGCTCTGGGGAGGGCCAGGTATTCCATATAGGGGCTTCTAGGATGCCTAATTATCAGAACAGTCTACAACTGAGATGGGGAGCCATACATTATCCTCAAGTCCACGTTCGTCTCGTACAGGACTCCATCGGTCGGATTCGTGGATTAGAAGGACTGTCGCACATCATCTCCAGGCGAGCTAGCATCAGCCTCTTTCAGGTTTCTTGTCTTCAGTTTGCCTTCTTTCTCCCTTTCGAATTTGAGCCCCAGGCCTGTATTCACTGCCGTACCCGAGCAGCCTTTCTATCGGATCCAACTGCGCCAGCACATACCCCATATAAGGCTTTAGGTTACTTTGCGAGTGTATACCTTCCTCAGTTTTTCACATATCAGTAGGTTAACCACGCCCAAAGAAATGCTATATACAACCGATATCACCAAGTATGACTCCAGCCAGCGTGGCTAGACTTTTAAGAGCCGCGGCGTATCTTATTTCTATTCCCCTGGACCTTCCGCCGGCGAGCCTAGATGACTGTGTTCGTCGTGTAGATAAAGGACTACGGCCTGACTAGCTGTCTATGTGTTCGGGCTCGACCACAAAACCGCTTCACAGAAGCTGATCTGGGTGAAGCCCTGACTCGTAGCTGTCTTGTTTGGTGGTCTCCGCAACAGAAGTCGAGAATTGCTTGCTGATGATTGTAATAAAGATTGTAATAAACGCCGTGCAGCCCTTTATCCTTGGATAGTGATAACAAGCCTAGAGTAAATGCTATTTGCTCCTCTCCATCGGGGCAAATAAGCCTGAACTTCCCCTCGCTTCGCTTCGCCCCTCTTTGGCCACACTCCTCCGGTCAAGCATTGTGGGTAGAAAAATAGCAATCAAATCTGATTACGTGTCAGGGCTCAAGAACGCTCAAGTGTAAGGGATACTACGTAGACATTGAAACAAAACAAGCAATGCACCGTGCGCCTTACATGTCTATATCTCTCACTTGCCTCAGAAATGTCTAGGCAGCGATAGCATTAAGCCGTCTAGAAAGCTCCAGTAAAATTTACAATCCAGAAGCAAAGCAAGCCCTCCACAGGATAATGATTAATAGCCAACAGATGCTCCGTACTCGTATCCCTCTACAAACCTAATATGCCATGCCGACTTATCACACTGATGTTTTTTTTCGCCACGCCGCATCATGCCTGGCGCATAAGGTGGCGATCTCGAAATAGTAATTCTGAACCATCACGTCACGCCCGAGGGAGATGATCGAGACTCAAACTTGAAAACTGAGCCGCGACGACCTATGCCTTCTCGTGCTTATACTGGCGTCGCATGAATGGCTTCCTTGGCGGCCTACCGTCTCAGGCCTCGAGCGAATGCCGATCATTCCACGCCGGCTAGAGATATTTTCAATGTCCGTCGAGCCAAGACAGCTCGAGGCGGGAGCCTGAGGCCCGGTTGCGAAGGACACGCGAGCACGGCCAGGCGTCTATTCTAGTTGGCTTCTGCTTACTTGCCCAGTGAGTCAGTTTCAAATAGGGTGACGCACTACGACGAGGTTGCGGCGATGCTTTCCTTGCCCAAAAACCGTAAACGTATCAATCGAGGTTGCATTGGTGGCCGAGCGGCGGTAGATGGGGAAAGTAGCGGGTTCATCATGAATGATAGAGCCGTGCTTGGCGCGCGTCGGTTTTGTCGCAGATCGGCCGCGTAACGGGGGTGTTTCATCTCGTGGAGGACAGAACATCGGAGGACACGCCTTTCCCATTCTGGGCCGGTAATGATACGGATTTGTGTCATGAGGAAGGTGTGATGGTGGATTCGCAGTAGGATGAGCGTAAAGTGAAGAGAAGCTAAAACGATACGGAGGGCTCCCTCGCCCGGGAAGCCGGCGTTGTTCGCATTTTATTTATCTTCCCTTTCAATCCGATTGATTCGCTTACTTACCTACTCGTCTCCTAATGCTCTTCTAGCCATCTCCTTTCGCATTGCTGGACAATCTGCGCTGAATTCAATAGATCACAAGTAATAATATCTAATCGTCGAAATGCTCTCGAAATTCCTCATACCGCTGGCGGCGTCAGCATCGACGGCACTGGCCGCAACGCCCGCAGGCTTCGAGCCGGGAAGTGAGACTGGTCTTCTCGTCATGTTTGGGAGTATTGCCGCGCTCGACGGCGCAGTGGTCGCGAAAGAGGGTAAGTTCAACATTCGGCCTGATATCGTAGAACCGAGACTGAAGACCGAGCTAGTCACGCAAACGGCACCCACCCTCGCGACGCAGAGCAAGCTCGACGGGACATCATTCGCGGTGATGATGATCGACCTGGACATCCCGACCAACAACCCGCCTCAGACGAATACGTTGCTGCATTGGATGCAGACGGGTCTCACGCAGAGCTCCTCTGCCGTCTCCTTCAACACCACGATAGGCTCCGTAACTGGGTTTGTGCTTTCAGCGCCAGAAGATGAGGATGCCTTCGCCCCTTACTTCGGCCCGTCACCGCCGGCCAGGATCCCGCTATCCCACAAATAGTCAGTATTCTCTCCCGGTAGTTTCCCTCTTTGAATCATTTCGATCATCAAAAACCCCTGTGCATGCTTTGACGAATTCCACATGCTCCCTACCATTCATGCAGGTGATGTTCGAGGTGGAAATCACTAATACCTAGTGCCATAGTACGGAGGTCATCGTTGACACATCAGAGGCGTCGGATGAAGGGCTGGCAGCTCTTAGGGAGGCGGCAGCGAATCGGCAAGGTTTCAATGCTCAGGACATCCTGACGTCGGCCGGTCTGGAGGACAAGGTCGTCGCCGGGAACTTCTTCAATGTAACAAACCCCGGCCCCGCATCAGACGTGACAGCGCCGAACTCGACCACGGGCGGCGAAGGCAATGGCACCAACTTCCAAAACCCGCCGTCGCAAGATCCATCTCAGGCGCCTATCGCAGGCGCCGCGGTCGGGCGGCGAGTAAGCGCGCCACTGCTGGCCATGATGATGGTTGGTGTTGCCTTTTTGGCTCTTTAAAATCATCACATTTGTCTCAACGACTCGAGCGCCCTACCCACTCTGCAAGAGGGCCGGAGCCAACACGACTCTCCAAATTGGTGGTCTGTCGGGGCGTCTCGAGGCTCTTGTAATGTACGGTCGTAGTAAGGATGTCGTAGGCATCCGGCGTCGAAATCAAAAGTTATGGGATTCGCGATGGCATCTCAACACGACAGGTGCCGCTTCGCTTAGTCTCCTGAATCGGAGGGGTGTCAGGGACTGGTATCTTTTAATGCCGATAAACAAACAAATACAATCTCGAGGATTTTGGAGCTCGGTATCTCGGAAATCGCACATACTTAACGTTAGTCGGTGCCATGACGATTCGCGCGCTCCACCTAGCCGTACGATGCCGTACGAGAAGCCCGAAGTTGCTCCCTCCCTGCTTTAGTACTCGATAAGGGCACACGGTGCGACGGATAGGATTGGTATTGCGCATCGCAATGGACGACCCCTCACCCCAGAACTGCTCCAGACTGCTTGGCATATGCAGCCTTCCGGCAACAACCCCGGAATTTCACACCGGTAGTGCTCAGTTTGGGTCTTGTTGCACTTGGTAAGAGATCGTACATGTATGTGGGTGCGTTGTCGGGGTTGTGCTCGGTGTGAGGGACGCAGCACCAATACCAGGCAGACGGTCTCAACAAAACGAGCAGAGAGTACTAAGTTAGGTAACTAGACTTACAAGAAGAGAGACAAGACACTACGTAACGATATCTACGACGTGAGAGCAAACCCACAAATACCGTGACGTTAGACATCTCCACTTCACCGACCGAACGCCTTCGTCCAGGTTGAACACCCACCCTGTTCCAGGCTAGAGAACAGACTCATCCGTTGCCATGGAAGGTCGAAGGTGGACATTGCAGAGTGCCGTAGCCGCCCTTAGTAGCCCAGGAGACACGAGACTAGCTCGATCTGAGCAAGCCGCCCAGAGGCATGCATCTGACCGAACAATGGGACATACACCTGCGTAACGCCAGATGCCGAGCCATCCCCGAGGCCTGTCCGGCGCGGGCCCGAAGGGGAGCTCGTCACGGTCAAGCTGACCCCAACGCTGCGCGATCGCTTCAGATCGAACGGCAGTGCGATCGCAGGCGCGCAACCCATTCGCGGTCCTGTGCCACCAGGGGTAAGTGCTCCTGGGACGCGGTCGATCGGCGGCGATGGCAAGGCCATGAGTCGTCTGCTAGCCCGACGCCAGTCTCGGTAGCCACGCTGCTCTCTGTTCGCTACCCGGTTCAGTCGTCGAGGCCAGGGGCAGGAGACGGCGGGCGAATGGGGACAACGACAACGTATCAGCCGCAGTATGGCCGGCGCGCCTGTTGCTCCGTAGCTGATATGGCCCAATGCCGACATTGCGATGGGGAGCATTTACCCCTCAATCGTCTGGCTCCATCTGCCTTGGTGCGTCGCCGTGCCATGCTGTGTGTCTCAATGGCCCTGTGCTGTTCCACTTGGAGAGGACAGCCGGCTTCTTTGTCGTGCCTCAACGCGCAGGTTGTCCTTGGCCGTCTGGCCATAAATGGCCGGGTCTTCCCCTCCGCTATGATGTCTTGATTCCTGCTCTCTCATCACTATCGCTCCGTCATCTCACCATCCCATCGACATCTCACCATCTCTTCTCCTTCTTCTCACTTATAAAGCCTCGCCAAGTCCCGAGCCGGTTGGATCGTCCTCCCTCGATACCACATTCGAATACCAACGCCCTTCTCACGTCTAATTTCGTGGTCATCGCCGACCCCCCAATTTCAAAATGGTATTCTTAGCCCGCTCACTTCCCCGTTGTACTCGTCCCGTTTCAAGGGCACTTCCCACCGTCTCTTCCGCTAGCTTCTCCAGCCATGCTCGCCCGGCCGCGTCCCTGCGAGGCTTAACCTCGCGTGCGGCCGCGGCGTCCAGGAGCAGCAACTCAACTCTTTTTAACTCGCCTCCTATGGGCGCTCCCGCCTCGACCCGTTTGCTGACGACACAACGTGAAAAGGTCAAAGTCCTGGCTGTCCTATACGATGGTGGTGAGCACGCCAAACAGGTACGTAGAGTCCGCGAACACTTTGCCAATCCTCCAGTTCCCAAATCCCCGGACCCGCCCGCTCTCGAGCTGCTTTCCTCCTGCCGTGTGTGAGATACCCGGCCAATGGCCGTGGTCCTTGGCCTGCGTGTTTCCATGCATGTGGCCCTGGTTAGAGAGGAGGCATCGCGATGGGGAGAGTGTGGGGTAATCGAGGAGCATGTTACATCACCGAGCTCCCCACCGCGAACCTGGCTATTATTGACACAGACGTGACTAACGAGATCCTGGCTTCTGCACCACTAGCAACCCGAGCTTCTGGGAACAACGGAGAATGAGCTCGGCATCCGCAAGTGGCTCGAGGACCAGGGCCACACGCTCGTGACCACGTCCGACAAGGAGGGCGAGAACTCCACCTTCGACAAGGAGCTGGTTGATGCCGAGATCATCATCACCACGCCGTACGTAACACCCCGGATCTCTTGGCGCTTGGCCGCTGGGGATCCAAGCAGCAGCCCTGGACGGACTGGACTAACCGCCCGGGCAGATTCCACCCCGGCTACCTGACCGCCGAACGCCTGGCCAAGGCCAAGAACCTCAAGCTCGCCGTCACCGCCGGCATCGGCTCGGACCACGTGGACCTGAACGCCGCCAACAAGACCAACGGTGGCATCACCGTGGCCGAGGTGACGGGCTCCAACGTCGTCTCGGTCGCCGAGCACGTCGTCATGACTATCTTGGTGCTCGTGCGCAACTTCGTGCCCGCCCACGAGCAGATCGAGGCCGGCGACTGGGACGTCGCCGCCGCTGCCAAGAACGAGTACGACCTCGAGAACAAGGTCGTCGGCACCGTCGCCGTCGGCCGCATCGGCGAGCGCGTCCTGCGCCGCCTGCGCGCCTTCGACTGCAAGGAGCTGCTCTACTTCGACTACCAGCCCCTGAAGCCCGAGGTCGAGAAGGAGATTGGCTGCCGCCGCGTCGAGAACCTCGAGGAGATGCTGGCCCAGTGCGACGTCGTCACCATCAACTGCCCCCTGCACGAGAAGACGCGTGGCTTGTTCAACAAGGACCTCATCGCCAAGATGAAGCCCGGTAAGTCTTGTCCCTCCTCTCTCGGCACAGTTCGACAGTTCGACTGTATTCCGTCTCGTCTCTGTGTCCATATAATCAAAGTATAGAATAAAGAACTGTTTTCGCTGACAAATTTTACAAAGGTTCGTGGCTCATCAACACAGCCCGTGGTGCCATCGTCGTCAAGGAGGACGTCGCCGAGGCCCTCAAGACCGGCCACCTCCGCGGCTACGGCGGCGACGTCTGGTTCCCCCAGCCCGCGCCCGGCGACCACCCCCTGCGCACGGCCAAGAACCCCTGGGGTGGCGGCAACGCCATGGTCCCCCACATGTCGGGCACCTCGCTCGACGCCCAGAAGCGCTACTCCGACGGCACCAAGGCTATCATCGAGAGCTACCTCAGCGGCAAGCACGACTACCGCCCCGAGGACCTCATCGTCAAGGACGGCGACTACGTCACCAAGGCCTACGGCCAGCGGTCCAAGGCCTAGATTCTGCGGAGCTGAACTCGCAGAGGGGAGGGCGCCCCTCTTGCCTGGTCTAGGAGGTGTGCGATGGGGACGTGTTTTACGATATCATGATGTGTATATTTCCTTTTTCCCATGAACCGGCCCCATGGTGTTTTCGAGGCCACGATAGCATAGCAGCGACATAGCGCCAGCTTTATAATGAATACAAGAACAAAAGATGAAAAACAGCATAACTATGCGACCTCTCAGCCATGATTGTGACCGTTACACGAGGGTTTTCACATGTTCCCCCACTCCCTTTCTAACTTGTCTAAAGTTCAAAGTTGACCATATCTAGTGAATCATCCATCCATGGTTTGCCCACACACTTACATAAACCCATGATGTTCGTATTGTGAAATACGAAGCGCTCGGCCGCCAGTGTCCAGATAGCCTAACACGGTGTCCTACGCAGTACATAACCCAGTACATAACCCCCTAACTTGATCCCATTTAAACTTCTCGACTATGCGAATATCCACAACAGCAGAAGAAGCGGGGGGACAATCCCCAGGCTAGAGCCGCCTTAAGAGGCCCGGGATAAACAGCGTCCTCTGACGTAACGGGCGTGGAGTCGGTGACACGGCCATGACCCCCTATATCGTCATACGCAGCGCGCTAGCCCCAGTCCCGGCCTGCGGTGACTCCCAACAGGCGGGCCTCATTGGCCTTCGTCCCGGAGTTTATTGCTCGGATTGCAAGGCATTCTTTTACATAGTACTCCGTACTGCCTGTCACACAGAGGGACGAAAATCCTGATTGGAAGAAAGGCTTTTTACCAGGTAGAGGAACTTTGGTTGGTTGGTTGGGGGGTTAAAGGGGGGTATATAAATACCGAGATCGAGGACCTTGCTGGCTTAACCTATTCCTTTTCTTTCCTCTTTCGATCACGGACGACCAATCAGAGGACTCCAATCTCGCAATATATACCATCATCTGGTGAGTAAGCCTCCTCACATTATCCCTCCCATGTGTACCTGTCACCCGCTTGTGTCCGGAGTGGTCGGCCCCGGCTGACTGACTGACATCAGAACAGAATAAACCCGCAATCATGGGCTGCAACTGTAACACCAACGCCGGGTCTTGCACCTGCGCCACCTCGGGCACCTGCAAGTGTGGAGAGAGCTGCGGATGCTCTAACTGCCCCGTGAGTTGCCCCTAGCTCGGCATTTACTTGCCACCAACCTATCCTCTTTTAGTTTTTTCGCTAGTCTGCGATTTCCCCTCGTCCACTTGGGGTCCGCTTCGTCGATGAGATCCGTTGGGACTGATTCTTTGAACAGAAGAAATAAGCGGTGAGAGTCGGTCGACGCTAGACTGTACCGTTCATCTACCTACGTATTTATATAGGGCAGTGTACTTTTAGATGGGGAAGATGATGTATTGTGTGGGATGGCGTTCATTTGGGGTCAAGTTTGTACAACAATGGGTAATCCTCTCGATTTATATCGCTCCTTTACTCCTATAAATGCATGATATATCACCCTTTTCCTTCTTCATAAGTCCATCATGTCGGCTGCTTCGTCTTTGGTGATATGACAAGTGTCTGTCTGGTACGTGTGTTTCGTGGTGGTAAAAATGAGGTCGTTATGCCTTCGTGATAATTAACGGTATATATACGCGACAAGTCTGTTGCTCAAATGCGTACAATTTATCGCAAGGGGATTCTTTACCGCAGTAGGAGGCCTTGTGACCCTGCTTAGGAGCTTTTTTGGATACTCGTCTACACAGCATACCTATGTTGACGGGGTGGTACGGGATAGACCGATACGAGTTCTATGAGAACATAGGGAGCCATTGGGATATCATATTGCTGCATAATATCGAACGAGGCCCTGGAAATTTGATGCGTAGCTGTAATAATTTCTTTATAATGGAGTTATAGGACACATTGACTATCGTCAAGCCTGAAGTGACAGACCGATACCAATCCATATATACAATACCACATGCGCCTAGAATCCTTGCATGACAACCTAAAACGCCGTACGTAACTTTATGCAATACTCATTCTCTGCTATTCATTACTCTTCGTCACTGCTATCCATTAGAAACCCTGCCCTAGCTCTTGGTCGCCGACGTTGAGCCGGTTTAGACACGGGCATGTCTTCCTCGTCGGCGTCCTCCATGGTTTCGTCCGCATCCGCAATCGCCGAGGAAACTGGTGGAGTGGGCTCCTTAGACACTCGTCTTCGCTTGGCGCCTGATACTGAACCCCCGGGCGAGCCGGAGGAGGGTGGTGTACCGTCCGTTCCGGACAGATCCTCTTCGCCGCCGCCGTCGTCGTCAGCTACGCGCCGTCTGGGCTTCGGCGTTCCTGATGCCGAATCATCCTCTGTCAGGGCCAAATCATCGTCATTGTCGCTGCTTTCCGAGTCCAGGGCTTCGGCCTTTCGCTTCTCGGCCATGGTGGGATCTGCGACCGTGTTCGACACGCTAAGCGCGATGGCGTTCTGCCTCTTCCGTATCCGCTCCTCGTTAGCGTAGAATTCGGACCATCGGCCATCGTCGTCTGACTCATCATCGCTCGCATGCACGAAGAGTTCACTCTTGAAACGTTTTGCCTTGGCCCTCTCGCGCTCCCGCCTACTGTGTTCTTTCTCTTCGAGTTGCTCTTCAGTCAGTGGCTCAGCGTCGCTGCGACGGCGGCGGCGCCTCGTCTTCTTGGGCTTGTCGAGGAAGTCATCTGCAAACTTTCTGTTGGTTGGCCCACCAGCGGGGAACAGAATATCATCGTCATCATCATCAATGCCATCGTCATCGTCGTCGTCAAAGGCAGCCTTCTTTCTAGGGGCAGTTTTACGTCTTAGCTGGTCTTGAGCTAATTTGCCATCTTCGAAGGTTGGTGGTTCAAATTCTGCCTTATTGATAAGGTCTAGCGAGTCTTGCAGTTGTTCAGATGACAAATGCGCTGGTACCATCCAAGCAGATTCAGGAGTCTCGTCTAGTGTGGGAGCAAGCCGCTCAAATTCAACCAGCTTCATAAGGAGCCTAAGATGGGAATTCTTAAAAATGGCTGTACGGCGTGCATCATCATCAGGTCGTATGGCTAGAGCTTGTTAGACCGTGATGTCAGGAAAGGCATATGACGTGGGGTAACTCACAGACTAATGGTGCCTCTTTTGCTGTCGCGGCGTCCTCGGGATGTTCCGCGCTTTCCGATACCTCAATAGATGATATAGCTTTCTCTGCGCCCTCCCATGCCTTTCTCTCATCGATTGCATTTGATAGCTGATCTTTAACCCATTTAATATGATGGGCTAGGTTTTTGTCAAGCAAAGCGCCGACTGCAATTGCAATCTGCTGATGTCTCTCCACCAGGTGTCGAAATTCAAGCTCTGCGCCGGGCCGGGATTGGGTCGTTGAGAGTGTCTGCTTTTCGTACCCAAACTCTAAGTAGTTAGCGGTTGCAGTGATCTTCGAGAATAGCAGCTCGATAATCAACTGGGGCCGTTCCTCGATCTTGCGTATACACCTTCGGAAAATCTGCTTCACCAACTCTTCCCACTCTTTGTACATGCTACCATTCTTATCCAACGGCTCCTGGCCCTTGATTATACTGTAAAAAAGTTGAATGATGTCAACTCGAAACAGCATTACGCTCATTTCTTGTTTGAAGGCGACTCGATAGAAGTAGCGATGTGCTCGCTTCAATTGTGTATCGTTTAGGTCATGATAGTACTTTGTAAAAGCGACAAAAGTGTCAACCACCCCCTGGGGAATGAAGCGATTAGCGAACCGGCTGAAATCAAATTTGCGTTCTCGTGAAGTTCGCTCCGCGTTCGCCTCGTCGTTTTCTGACTCGTCCTGTTCTGCAATTGTGTTCTCCTCATCCTCGCCAGCACCATTCGCAGCCTTCTTCTTCTTTCGTATTCGGCGACGTGATCTCACTTGCATGTCCACGTTCTGCTTCGAATACGCTTCTAGGACTCGCAGGTATGTATGTGTCAACTCAGTGCAAGCATCAAGATACTCGAATCCTTGATCTTTGTAGAATTTGGCGATATTCGCTACGCGATCATGCGTCTCCTCTTCGTAGAAAATACGGCTCAATGTGTTCTCAGCAATTTCCTCGTCTTCCTCGTGGCCGGATTCGAGCATCTCTTGAACGGTTAACAAAATTTGGGTGAAACATCTCATAATAGCACACAAGTCTTGCCAGCGCTTGTTGTCCATTGAATCGGCCATCGCCCGGTTCAACGTTATAAACATCTGCTGGTTGAGCACACCAGCTACTAAATTGAAGCTTCCCACATCGGCAGGATTTGTCGATCGGCTCGCTTTGTCTGCTCTCCTCCTTGCTCTTTCTGCCTCTAAAAACCACGCTATTAGGTAAAAGAATTGTCGCGAATGATATTCGAAGATATAGTCCTTCTGGTCGTCCAACTTTTTCCGCAAGTGTTGGAAGAGAGGATTGAATCCTGAGTCTAAGAACTCCTCCACGAAGCTTTTCAGTTGTTGTCGAGCTCGAGCATTTAGGGTTACAGGGGGGCCGAGATCCTTTGGCTCCATTTCAGCCTTTGCGGGTCTTCGAGGTGGCCGGAAGACTTTGCTGTTGTCCATCTTCTGCTGTCGGGTTGCGGCGTCTAATAGTGCATCTTGCCCGGTGACGGTAGACATTTTGCCATCACCACGATCCACCCAAATCATGGTCCCCCAACGATTATGCCGAGAGGGGGCCTTGCGGTTGTATGGCCTATGCATAGCTGCCTCTTTACTCATCATGGCTGCTAATTCGTTTGCTTTCGTGTTGCTCAACTGTTTATCATTCATAAATAGTTTGGCAACATCGACCCGCTTTACCAGGTGAAATATGATCTCCATCAATATCACACCTTCATGGTTGAAATCCTCACCTATATTGGAGGCGATGGTCAACAGGGTAATCAGGATGTCTTGGTATGAAAATGCGTCGATCAAGGCGGACCGCGATATTTGTGACTCGTCGCCGTCATACTTGACACCGGGCGGGGGTGATATCATAGCGACATTTCGAAAAAACAGGAGAACCAGCTTAATGATGCCTTCGTCGCGAGCAGTCCGATCGCCCCGAGAGAGCGCCATGGATGGCAGCGCAACTCGAACGGCTGTGTGCAATATCTGGGCGGCATCGTAGTTTATGATGGCTCTCTTATAACCGATTTGTGCGAGTTGAAGAACGGGGACGTGTCTATGGTGGTTGACGGTCATCTGTTCGAAGTCTCGTTCCAACGGCCACGTCAAAGGAACCATGATCTCGAAACAAGCGAGGGCGGCCCGAGCCTTGGCCTTGTTATCGGTGGCGTTCTCGGGCCAAGCGGCGAGTATGTGCAACAAATCCCCCTCGATGATGTTCGCTTCGGCCAGACATCGTGCGACGTCCATGCGGTTGGTTTTCTCGTCGTAGAAGCGGATCCATTTCTTGATGTCCCGTAAAACCTCGAGTGCTGAATCTCCAAGTACGTATCTCCCCTCGTCGTCGTCGGCACTGAAACCACCCAGCTGTTCGTCGACTCAAGTCAGCCATACAAGTTCGGCGGTGGAGGGTGCGCCCTGCGAAGGAACCTACGGCGGACACGAGACTCGTGATGTGTGCCCGAACTTCGGGATGGACAACATCCGAGGATCCATCTTGCGCCTCCATGTCGAGAATGGGCACGCAGAGGGGGACTAATGCCTCTTCGGCGACAATCGTGGGCTAGAGTCAGTTGCGGGAACTCATCGATGTCGTCTTCGAGACTGGCTGATAATGGCAGTGTTCCAGCAGGGGGCTCGTATCGTACGGGTAGGTATTGACTGACCCCACGGGAAATAGTAGACGCGTTTGACGCGCCGTCGGTATGCTGATAGCACACGCGACAGGGGGCTAAATTGATTTTAGCTTGGTCTGTGCTGAGAGCCTGAGGCACAACCCGCGTTCCCCACATTTATCCGATCACCGAGGCTATGCGGCGGGTACAGTCCAGGTCGCTCCGTCCGGCCGTGTTTTGTACCTACTCACCAAGGAGTCCTCCTCGTCAATTGTTTGCTATAGACTCATAAGAAAACTAAAAATGGCGAGTTTGCTTGCAAGAAATAAAGCCTTCCGGCTGGGAACCCAGCTCAGGCAATTCAGCTCGAGCCCTGCTCAACGGGCAGCGCAGGTGAAGCGACTGGGCGTCATTGGTGCCGGACAGATGGTAAACTCTCGACATGTGATCTTCTCCATGGACCTCTTCTCACCGTATCCCACAGGGCTTGGGCATTGCGCTGGTCGCTGCTCAGAGAGCCGGCGTCCCCGTAACGCTGGTAGATACATCACAGGCTTCTTTGGATAAGGGATTGGCATTTGCAGGTCAGCATATTCCCCCGTCGTCCCGGCTCATTCTCATCTCACCTTCACCTGGGCCAATTACTCAAGTAGTTCGCAGATAAGCTACTGTCTAAGGATGTCTCCAAATCACGCATTACACAGGAGCAAGCAGACGAGGCGCGCTCCAAGTTGACGAGTACAACATCGATTGAGAAATTGTTCGACGTCGACTTCGTTATTGAGGCGGTGCCTGAGATCCCCAAGCTCAAGTTTGATATCTTCGCCAAGCTCGCCGAGGTCTGCCCAAAGCACGCCATCCTGGCAACCAACACATCCTCGATTTCCATCACCAAGATAGCTGCGGCGACGACAAAAGACCCCAAGGACACATCCGCTAGCTCCCGCGTCGTTTCAACCCACTTCATGAACCCAGTTCCCATACAAAAGGGCGTCGAGATCATCACCGGACTGCAGACAAGCCAAGAGACGCTCGATACGGCGGTGGAATTTTGCAAGTCAATGGGGAAGATCACATCGGTGTCAGCCGATTCGCCGGGATTCCTCGCGAACCGAATCCTTATGCCGTACATTAATGAGGCTGTTATCTGCCTGGAGACCGGCGTGGGTGACCGGGATTCCATCGACGCCATCATGAAGAACGGCACTAATGTGCCCATGGGGCCACTGCAGCTGGCTGACTTCATTGGCCTGGACACCTGCCTCGCCATCATGCGGGTTCTGCATACAGAGACGGGCGACTCCAAGTATCGGCCGAGCGTCCTGCTGGCCAAGATGGTCGATGCCGGCTGGCTTGGGAAGAAAAGTGGCAAGGGATTTTACGATTACTAAAGGAAACGAAGGCCTGGCCAATTGTATTCAATACGCTTGTAACTCCTAAACCTGGCATCGTCATCGAAGACGGCCGCATATAACGAGCTCGCGTTCAGGGAAGAATATT
The DNA here is from genome assembly GCA_022385595.1 of Xylaria palmicola. Taxonomy (NCBI): domain Eukaryota; kingdom Fungi; phylum Ascomycota; class Sordariomycetes; order Xylariales; family Xylariaceae; genus Xylaria; species Xylaria palmicola. The sequence goes on from MU281351.1 coordinate 105,972, forward strand.
GTTCCGAGAAGACTGAAATGCTCACTAAGCTCGTCCCGTAGATCTTAAAAACCCAATTATCTACCCATGATTGGATGATCGTAATAATTCTCTGTCGAAGGGCGATGAGCAGTCTTCAGAGGACGATTTGGCGTCATGGGACCTGTACCCCTTAAAACAGTTTTCTTAGTGGCTCCTAGCTCGGGGGGGACAGGGAGGAGAAGAGCTCTACCCCGCCTAGCTGCTGACTCGAACCCGTCCGCTCTGTGGCATTGTTGAAGCTACCCCACGGTTTGAGGGACAGGTGATCATGCCCAATAAAAAATGGCATATAGCTTGTATTATGAGAAAACAGATACCACCTTAGTACCTAATAGTATGTCTGCTTTACCAAATACGTGGACAGAGGTATCCATCTAGCCCACCGGTCTATTACGAGTACATACTGGTGCCGAAACGGTAGGTACTTCCTGAGATAGTTATCATACCTACCTCAGATAGTAAGAAACGGAGGAACGGAAGTACATCACCAGCTGGCAGCAGACGGCCAATGTTCTTATCGCTGTGCCCAGAGATACGGGTGTCGAGCCTGGTCGCCTACCTACCCGAGCTTGAATGGTTTCGCTTTCTTTTATCACCTACCTACTTGGAGGTACCCAGGCGAGGCATTTGCTCGCCATCGACGTATCGGTCAGGCAACACGAACTAGTAGTAGGCAAGGCGCTTGTCTTTGGCATGCTAGACTACCTACGTAGGTGCCCCTCTAGTGCCCCTCGTTTCTTTGTCGTCCCCAGATCTACCGAAACAGCGACCAAACGCGTGGCAGAAACATCCTACTCGGTAGCGTGCTTGGACGTTCCTGAGTTAGCTCGTCTCTAAGCCTGTACTATGACGGTGCGTGTTCGGACGAGCTGTCTTGCCCAGCCGCCTGGACTGACAGACAAAGCCAGGTTCGCCAAATGCGGCTTGCGCAGCCCAGAAATGCCAGAAATGTCCTGTTAATTGTTACGTACTACCTACCTGGCTGTTGGTATGGTGACCTCTTTCGGAGGCGTCCCCGCTGTCCTGCGTGTTGTGGGCGGAGGCGCCGATGGCCCCTTCGGACCTTGTCCGATACCGAATCACACCTCATGCATTTCTACAGGCCGCGATGACTAAGGACTTGCCATGGACAGGGCGAGTTGGGCTAGATTTACCAGTCCTGGTCCACCGCGAGACAGGCATCACAGCCAATGGAAGTAGCTGAAATGGGGAAAGGTGTCCGCAGCCATCCACGCAATCCCGGATCTACGCCCTCTAAACAGCCAACACTAACCTCGTCCGTCTCTCCATCGTCCCACTGGCAAATGCACCCAGTCCGCTGAATGGTCCCTTTTATTTTTGCCATGCAGTTCGGTTTCGGTCTAACATGCACTGCGACGCAGAACGTCCTCTGGCTCTCTTTGTTTCTGCGGAACAGGCAATTTAAACAGATACTGCGGCACCTCAGTGCCCACCTCTTCGAGATACCTCTTCGAGATAAGCCTCGGTGCCTTCGAGGTGGGCTTTGACGCGAGAGCGAGACGTCACCAGGCACTCGAGGTGGCCAAGTCAGATGCCCACGCTAGCTTTTTGCTCAGACTCCACCGTTGACACATCCCAGCAAGCAGTCGGGGAGCCACATTTTGCTGACCAGGTGGGAGAGCGAGCATGTGATTTGAGCTCGGGACAAAGGGAGATATACGTACCTACGTACTGTTCCCCATGTGAATGACTCGTGGTCTCGACTACCGTGGCCAGTGTCACGCCTCCTTGGTACAGCTCTCTTTGTGCAGGAGATCAGGATATCAAAGGACCAAATCAGTAAGGCTTCCTTCCAGTGACTCCCATTGGCCACTCCGCAAGCCTCAGCTGGAGTTTTCTGGAGTATTCACCTTGGCGGTCACATCGGCGATGCGAACCCTGACCTGGAGAGCCTCCACGATCAACGACTCGCTGTCTCGGCACTAAGTCTGGGGCCGCCGGCACGCCGCACGATAAAGAGACGGAGTTGAGGAATACGGGCCCCCGGATTTATTATGTGGGAATAATAATGTTCGTGCACAGTCGACCTGGAGAAGCCGGCATTGTGCTTCTCCATCTGGTCCCTGACCATCTCTTTCACTATCCCTCAGTTAAATCACCACCAATCCCGCGGCTGACGACGCAAAGCCCAACTTCTCAGCGTCAACACACCAAGGTCATGAGTTGCAAGGAAATATAAGCATTGACATCAAGCGCGCGCGTGTGTGACGAAGCAGACGCTTTTTGTAGCATCGCTTTTTCATCATTATTGCTCAACAGGATCCCCCTGTCGAGTTGACTCGCCAAGAACCAGCGCCGTACATTTCCCTCCTTTTTATGGAGCGACTTTGCACCCCCCTGCTACGCACGAGAAATATACAGACAAGTTACAGAATTAGACCTTGGGCAGCCCATACGCAAAACAAGTAACTACGCGAGTATCCTTGTGGGGCGATTAATGCGTTTTCTTGGATGGGGCTCTGTTACATGTGTTGATGTGCAGACTAGGCATGTTAGTAAGTATGGAGTACTCCGTTAGGGGAGCTTCCCGTTGGGGTGCTGTAGGATGGCTGTTGAAATATATTAGCTACTTGACCCCGAGTGTGCTCTGGCGAGGTAACCTTCTATTTTAGCCATCTCGAATTGCTGCCCATTTTTTCTGGAGACTTCAGGCTTCTCATGCCGTCGAATCTTGCTTGTTGTATTTCAAGTGCCGTGTGGATGGCAGCACAAAGAAAGAACCTCGGGAAGTCGCAAAGAGAGTCCCCTTCGATAGGGCTCGATTCAACCGAACAGCTCACAGCGCTGGAAATTTAACACACCTTTTAACTGGGAGAGTCACATACAGCGCCATCTGGTCCGCCAGGTTTTCTTGAAGACCCAGCATAGGACCTATTCTTCCGGCCACATACTTTGGCCAGTGCCTCTATTTTGGAAGGAAATATTGAATACAGTGGAATATTCTAGTCCCAACTGGCTAGTGATAAGATGGCTTCGGAAGAGACGGACACTACGACACAGGCCACGACGCCTACGACGACACCACCTATCACAATGGCAACGACATCACCAAAGGTAGCAGAGAAGGCACCTTCGTCGCCCAAAAAGAGACCAGCCGCAACAGCGGAACCTAACGGCACGGTTAAGGTCACTAAAAGACGAGCTGCTCGGGCATGTGTATCTTGCCGAGCCCGCAAAGTCAGATGCGATGTAGTCGAAGGTGCCCCCTGTGGTAATTGTCGATGGGATGGTGTTGAATGTGTCGTACAGGAGAGTCGTCGTCGCAAGTAAGTTTGTTTTCCAAGCGATTCATTTTCGTCACCTGATTATCCATCCCCCTCTTGACAACGAGGCGCATTTACAAGATGGTATTGTCTGGTGCGAATTGCGTCACGCATTGAGTTTCCCTTTTCGGTCTCCAATTCCCCAACTTTCCTGGCACCTAGCTTTCACCGTTTTCCCCCCTCCACGTGTGTCACTACCAGCCTAGTCCAAACCCGATGATTACGAAGGCTAGACACGGGATTCACTAATACCCTGGTCTCAAAGGAAAGGTCTATTCGACCCAAGTTCAACAGCTTTGCATATCTCAGCCCCACATCGTCAATATGCCGAGGCACATTTGCTGAAAGCCAAGACAGCGGCAAATCCTATCGCAATTGCTTCCATAGCGTCGGCCCAACATTCACGTCATCATCATGAGTTATCACCGACTTCTACGCTAAATATCGACGTCAAGGCGGGGGTAAGCCAGAGTGGTGTCGACACCCATGCCTCTCATCTCCGATGTAAGTCAATCATTTCCTTTTGGTCCGTTTCAGCTATCACATGCCAAAGACAACGGATCGCGGTGTCTGTTCAACCCCGTGGTGTCTAGGATTCGATAGGATTATGAGTTGTCCGTTGTGAAGATTGCTTACATGTCCATTCAGGCCAACGTCCCAATTCGATTTCTTCTCTGCCCCTTAAAAATCAGGGCTCGCGATATCCCAACATATTCCCGCAGCCCCTCCTCACTGGCCAGCGTAATCAGAGCTCAAGCTCGAGCTCTGGCAGCGCTGCTGGTGTTGATGAGGCTTTGAAGACGTCGAAATTCATTAACTCATTAGATGAAACCGATGTTTTTTCCGAACAGTATGGTTTCCTTAGACCGTTACCATCGAGAATCGCCCCTGAAGATGTAGACTACCTTCGTGCTAAGGGCGCATTGTCTGTGCCTAGCTTTTCACTTCAGAAGGCATTGCTGCGTGTGTATGCCGAGTACGTACATCCGTATATGCCCCTCTTAGATTTGCATGAGTTCTTGAGTATCGTCGACGCACGCGATGGGTCTCGCGGACAGACGAGTTTGTTCCTTTATCAATCAGTCTTGTTCTGTGCCACCGCGTTTGTGAGCAACAAGGTCCTGAGAGAAGCGGGCTATACCTCCCGAAAAGCGGCTCGTAGGGCGTTCTTCTCGAAGGCTAGGGTAAGTACCATCCATGTTTAGTCATTCTAAGTAACTTCACTAACCTTACAAACAGCTCTTGTATGATTTCGATTATGAAAACGATCGCCTGCTGCTCGTCCAGGGGCTCCTCCTCATGACCTACTGGTACGAAACTCCAGATGACCAAAAGGATACCTGGCATTGGATGGGTGTTGCGATCTCACTAGGCCACACCATCGGCTTGCATCGAAACCCGGCAAACACCAATATGCCGCCCCAGCGACGGAAATTGTGGAAACGGATATGGTGGTCCTGCTTCATGCGCGACCGCCTGATCGCCTTAGGGATGCGTAGACCGACTCGCATAAAAGACGAAGACTTCGACGTGCCTATGTTGGAGGAAGATGACTTTGATATTAAAGTGCTACCCGATGATGTTCAGATCGTGGATCGAGAATGCACATTTTTGCGCGATCTTGGGATGCAGCAAGAGTTGGCGCAGATGTGTATCGCCAAAGCAAAGCTCAGTCTCTGCATCAGTGACATGTTGAAGGCTCAATACTCGGTGCTGATTTGCACAAAAAATCACCCAGAGAACATGACCAACAGCACAATGATGCTGCTCCCTAATAAGCAACTCGACAATATGGAGACCATTGCAAACTGTGACCACGGGCTTATGAATTGGGCCGAAACGTTGCCAGCATCATGCAAATATCGTTCACTTTCTCCGCTCGACGTTCAGAATGGACGCGGTGTTCTTGCTCTCCAGCGCAATCTCTTACACATGGTATACTTCACAACAGTATCGGCATTGCATCGCCCTCTTTTCCTCCCCTCGTCGCCTCGAAACGTCCAGCAGAACCCGGGTCAGGTTCAACAACAGATATCCCGGATGCGTGTGTGTAATTCGGCGATGCAGATCACCCGGATGGTGGCCGAATTAAGCGCGCTCCGCCTGGATAGGTTCCTACCGACCACAGGCGTCACTGTAATCTTGCCAGCTATGATCATCCACATGATTGAGATGAAGCACCCTTCACCGCTTATTCAGACTGCGGCCCATAGGGGTTTCCAGCAGTGTATGCGTGTCATGGAGCATCTTCGCGAAACATACTCGGCAGCCGACTACGCCGTTGCGTTTGTGAACGCCGCTATGCGCAAAGGGCAACAGGTCGATCAGACCAGACAGCCTTCGGCCTTCGACAACAATGAACCCACGAATGTGAACGATCTGAAAGCCTCCATGGCGTCCCAGTACGCCGCGTCTGGGTGCTATGATCTTCCATCCGGCATCGAGAACGTGACGACACCGCCGCCAGAGCCTATGTTGTTTTCGATAACTGCGGAAGATTCTCCTGTTTTGATATCCGACCCCACGCTCAGCTCAGATGTGACGCAATCCTTCGTGCCATCCTTGGACACCGTAACGTCCACCTTCAATATTGCCAGCGGAAACGCCCAAGGCAACAGTAGTCTTGCCAACATCAACGTCAGTACGCCAGCCCCAGGTGCCGTGATAAACGCGCACTCGCCGCCGACGACGGAGATAATGACGCCCGTGTCGAGCGCAATGTCCGCAGGGTCGCCGTCTTCCGCGGATTATGGGTTGGACAGCAGTAGCACAGAGCCGGAACTCGCGACTGACGAGTTCGATTGGAATTCCATCTCCGGTCCGAACATCGACTTCGACCAGTGGCTAGAGTTCCCACCCGGAGAGGGCGCGGCCGTGGGCCCTGGGATGGGGCTCAACGTGTGTGATAATGGACTCGTCGCGCTGAGCCAAATCGAGGGGCCGAATGCCAACTTCAACATGAGCACTATGGAACCTCTTGAGGATGTCGTGATGGCGTGAGGCTGAGAAGTCGATGTCTAACTTTCATTTGATAGCTTGTCTTAATATTCGATGGAGTTTGTGGCTGCTGGCGTTCTTAACAGAACCTGCAAGGCGCAGGACGTGACAGCGTGCTTGGGATATAACGGCGCTGAGGGCTGTCTTTTTTTCCATCTTTCTTTTTCACCGATACGTTCAAGATGTCCGGTAGCCCTCTCGGGCTGGACTCTCAGAGCACGGCGAATTCAGAGCTTTGGGGTAGTTATAGGGTGTTGGGACTAAGGACACGACGCGTGGGCTGATTATGGTTCGACGATGGGGTCACTGGCGTTAGGGCTTGGCTTTTTTATTTTCCTCATCGTTCCGATTCACTCACACCGACAACAACCATGCGGTCGGACGGCTCATATAAGAGGGTGGGTGATTCGATGGCCTCTTTATGAACCGGCTGATTTCGCAATCTATTCATACTTCTTACCTCTTACACGCATACCCCGATTTACGAAGCCATGATCATGTATGAGGGATTTAAAAGACCAAAGAGGGTGCAGACCTTTTCTTCCATACCGGCGGCATAAAAAGCTGTATGGGCTTGACTTGACAAATATACGGTGATTAACAAACCATATTCAAATAATTCACATGATTTCCTGTGCCCACGGTCGTGACACGATGGGGGAGAGTGGATTGGGAGAAGTCTTATAGGAGGAGGGATTCGTGATATTTCTCTCACCTAGCGTTGGGTAACCAAGGAAAATGCCCAAGCTTCGGCCAAAAAAAAATACGACCAAGCGTGGGTTGTACTCCGTACTACCGGCTGTTTCCCTTTACGGCAAAGGGAGCGCCGCATCAAGACAGCCTATTGGGCCAGACTGCCGTTCTGTGCGACCACGGCCCGGACGACCTCCAAAATTGAGGAGGTAACTTGGCCTACTCCAAGTCTCTCTCAGCTTAATAATCATGGTGAATAGGTAAGCCGAGCTTACCACCCGCAGGTTGATCAGAGATGGGTTGGGCGTATTATCTAAACACTTTGTATACAGTACTGCTCTATTGGGTGTGGGCGATCGTCGGGGACTATAAGCGCGCCGGGGTCCGCTCTTACATTGCCGCCGGCTTCTGGCATAGCCGAGTGAGTAGCTGGGTTAGGTTTAGGTAGGTACTTAACTTACTCAAGTTAATGGAGATCTATCTAGCCTGTAAACTGTCGTGCGACATGATGCTTGCTTGCTTGGTAAGAGATGAAACGTAACGTTTGAGCTCCAGGGACCTATCGCAGATCGAGTCTTGCTCTCATGGGAAATATTTACCTATTCTTGGTAGTGTGCTAATGCCGGTATATCCAGGCCTCTCATTCCCTCTTGTCGTCAGATTTTACCGTGGAATCCTATCCTGGGGAGCGGAACTCCGCAGAAACCCTGTTTCCGTAAACTCTTACACGCACCGCATGGTTGCCTCGTATCTGACAACAGCGCATCTAAGTTTATCCCGACGATAGCTCCTAGGGCGAATGCGCGAACTGTGAATTTTGCTCGAGTAAGCAATGGATAGAGGTGGACGGGCATAGAAGTGATCCACGAACCCTTCCATCGTCCGAAACGTTCGGCCGAACTTTTTGCATTAAATAAGATAGTCTCCCAATCCGGACCTACTTGGGTATCCTCTGGGCTAGGTAGATATAGCGGCGACAGCATCCACAATACGATTACAGCCACAGGTAGCAGAAAAAAGAGACCGCCCAGTTCCAAGTAGATATAATTATATCCATCACTTAAGAGTATTTTGGACTCCCATCGGATTATAAAACCTCCCACAAAAAGCCCAAACGCCGTCATGACCAGGACAGTCGTCGTCCTAGGCGCCGGGCAGGTCGGACGTAAGTAAGGGGGAAACCCCCCCCCCCCCCCCCCAAAAAAAAAAAAACCCTACCCACGGATGAACCGCCCCCAGTTCGTTTCCAGTGGGACGGGAGTAAAAGTTACTTGTGAAGCGGCCCGGCTGACACGCACGACCCCTCCGACCCGCAGTGCCCATCGCGCATTACCTTCTCCGGCGGACCGCGGAGCGGCACCCGGACCTGCGCGTGGTCCTCGTCTCGCCGCACGACACCTTCTACTGGAAGATCGCGTCGGTGCGCTTCGCGCTGCCGGACCAGATGGGCGAGGACCGGTACATGTACCCGCTGGCGGAGCAGTTCGCCGCCTACCCGCCGGCGCGGTTCGAGCTCGTCGTCGGCGCCGCCGAGGCCCTGGACCCAGAGCGGAACGTCGTCGGCGTCCGCGTCGGCGCTGAAGGGGAAGGGAAGGAGGCGGGGGGCGGAGAGCTCCGCGAGATCGAGTACCACACCCTGATCGTGGCCACGGGGTCGCGGTACCGCGACGACATGCCCTGGAAGGAGCTCGGCTCGTCGGCGCAGACGCGCGCCGCCATCGCGGGACTGCGGGCCGCCATCCGCGACGCCAGGTCCATCGTCGTCGCCGGTGCCGGCCTGACCGGTGTCGAGTTCGCCGGGGAGCTGGGCTCGGCGTACGGCAAGGCCGGGCTCAAGGAGATCACGCTCGTGGGCGCCGATACGCTCCCCTTAGAGAAGGTTCGTCCTCCCACCCTACCCCCTTTTCCTGCTTGGCATTTTGCAGATTCAAGTATTGTTTAAAGTGGATGTATCTATAGGTATAGGTATACACTGCTCTTGCTACTCCTACAAAGCTTCGCCGATAGTATCCTCTCCCGTGGTGTTATTGCTAACTCTCATATCACCCGAGCAGAGGCTCAAGCAGAGCGTGCGCGAGACGGCCAAGCACGAGCTCGAGAAGCTCGGCGTCAAGTACATCGGCGGGGCCAAGGTCACCACGACAAAGACGGCGGGCGGCGGCGGCGACGACGACGCGTCCGGTACGGTGACGCTCACGCGCGCCGACGGCACGGCGGAGACGCTGGCCGCGGATCTCGTCGTGCCGGCCGCCGGCGTGGTGCCCAACACCGCCTTCGCGCCGGCGTCGATGCGCGGCGGCGGCGGCGCGGCCCCGGGCCTCCTGCGGCAGGCCGCGGACCTGCGCAGCCCGGGCCACGACAACGTCTTTGTCCTCGGCGACGCGGGCGACCTGCAGCCGGCCCAGGCCGCGCACGCCGACGCCCAGGCCCGCCACCTGATGACGCAGTTCGATGCCTACTTCGCCGGCCGGCCGGTGCGCCCCTATGCCTTCGACCCGAGCGGGACGCGGGTCGCCTTCACCGTCGGCCGCGACCGCGGCACCGGCCAGGTCGGCTCGTGGCAGCTCTGGAGCATCGTCGTCTGGTGGCTCAAGGGGCGGCACCTGGGCACCGACACCGCCGCCGCCTACGCGAGGGGCGACGCCGGCGGCATGGGCAAGGCGTGGCCCGCGTGATCGAGAATATTCTGGGTAGGTAGGCGCATCTAGACACTGGGATATTCTGATTAAATGGCTACAAATATGGAGTTTGGACGGGACGGTATCGTTTTTACGCCTTGTTTTATCAAATATCTATGTTGCCATTGCGCTTCTGTTCTATGACAGAGTGTCGCTCTATTCGGCTCGCGTGCCATGTAGATGAGAGACGCATTTATAATACATCACGCTAGATTTTGTTTAAGAGATGGATAGACCCTAGAGTCACGAACAGAATTGCTGCCCCTTGCGGCGAATTTCGACATTATAGGTAGACTATATTTCCTATAGCATAATACTTGAATGGCTGAGAATCAATTGCCTGGCACAATGCAAATACCGGCGCGACTTCAAGTACAATACTTATACCCACGCCCCAACCCTCTTCAGCGAGTAGACAAGGAGTGGGGTGGCCCCAGGTAATTGGAAACAGGATGATCGCACGCTGGGATATATAGAAGCATCAACGCTAATAATCCAGCCACTTGCGCCTGATGGTATATACGGAGACAACTAGCATGGAGCCACACGTTCCATGTTGCTAGTTCGTGGCAACCTGATACTTAATGTATATATAGCAATCCCATACACTGAGGTGCTGGTTGGGTCGACCTCGGCCCATTCTCCCTCGCCAGTGCAAAGATTGATTACTCCGCTGCAGTCCCCGTGGCTTGGTTCCCTGACACTGGTAATGCCACTGAGCCGGGTTCTCGACTGCGACTGGACGCCTGGCCCTCAGTTTGCGGTCGTTTTGATCCCGGTTGACTGTCCGGAACGGACAGGGGCCGCTTTCTGTCCTTATCATGCCCATTTTCCTTAGCTGCTGCGGCACGGCGGGCGTCTCTCTGCTGCTTTTCCCGCTTCTCCTTCTCACGGCGAAGCGCTTTAGACTCGAACTCATGCCACTCTCCCTCAATATTCTGAAGTCTAGGTAGTGGTCAGTACAAGGCGTTATCTGGCAGGAAGCGTAACTACTTACTCGACGGCTTGCCGGGGCGGAGGCTGTTCTACAGTAAAGTAAGGGTGCTCAAGGACGTCGGCAGCCGAGGGTCGTTTGATTGGATCGTACTGAAACATTTCGACAAGAAGGTCGAAAGCAGCGGCGGGCACCCGCTCCCTGTACTTTTCCGCGAACACGTTGGGCTTTCGATAACTTGGGCGCAGAAGTTCGAACCAGGGGGTATCTGCAAGTCCAGGCCAATCTCGCCGGTTAGGAGTACCTAGTATGTTATAAATCTTCTCCAGCTGACTAATTTCGCCGCCGTCACCAGGGAATATGGCGTGACGAGTGAATATTTCTACCATCACACAAGCAGCACTCCATATGTCGACTGCGCCACCGTACCGTGTCTCACCCAACAAAAGTTCAGGGGATCGGTACCAGATAGTAATGACACGGTTGGTATAATCTAGCTGGTGTCGTTTGGCATAGAAACGGGCTAGACCGAAATCAGCAAGTTTTAGGATGCCATCGCTGCTGACCAGGATGTTGGCGGCTTTGATATCCCGATGCAGAACTCCACGTTTGTGTAAATAGTCCAATCCTTGAAACATTTGCATAGCCAGGTGTTTTTTATGTGCTGCATCCAACTTATATGTCGGGTGGTTGAGCAGTCCGGTGAGATCATGCGAGAGGTATTCGAAGACCATGTAACATTCATTCTTCTCGATCATTACTTCGTGTAATTCGACGACATTGGAGTGTCTGAGCGATTGAAGAAGCTTGACCTCTCGCATAGCTGTCACAGGGAAGCCATCTCTCTCTCCCTCCATTCGGATTCTCTTTAATGCGACTTGTCTTTTAGTGTAGACATGTTTTGCTTTGAAAACTTTACCGTATGTGCCTGATCCGACTACCGACTCGTTGCCAGGTTTTCTGAAGTACACTGAGGCTGATTGAGCAAGCTCTGGCTCTAGTTGAGGCTTTGGTTTTAGTTTTCTTCGGATCTTCACGACTTTACGAGTTCTCGGTTGTTCAGGCGGTGGCGGTGGCGGCGGCGCCCTGATGCTATGATAATCTGTCCGGGCTCGTGCAGATGCAGGCTCTCTAGGCGTGTCTCTCGGCAAGTCCCGATCGCGATTACCAATTACAGGCTGTGTTTCCTTTCTAGGGGTAGCACTGAATTTTTGGGATATCTCTGGCTTCGGGGCGGCAACCGGAAGTTTTGTGGAAGTCTTGAATGCGAAGCTGAATTTGGAGTTGCTGAATTTGGAGCTGGCTGGTCCGATAGGTGCCGTAGGGGGTGCCCTGGGCGGGCTTGTTCGGTCAGCCCTTTCGTCCTTGGTCACACGTTCCGCCTGGGCCTCTTGAGGTGGCTCTGATGCACTTTCTGCCTCCCCGTCTACGTCCTTGATATTGGGTGCGTCGGAATGGGCAGGTATTGAATGGCTAAGAGGGGATGAAGCATCCCGGTTAGAATTTGTTGGCATTGGCCACTGGCTATGTCTCGATGAACTGTGATCATTGAGTCCGCCACGGGCAGAAGTCATCCCACCACGGAAGCCACCCCGAGAGAACCCACGGCCACGTGATGTAGTCTGGCCCAGAGGACCCGTTGGAGGACGAGGTGGAGATTGACTAGATCTCAGACGTCCCGCAGGGACGTGAGCATTTCGATCCCGCGGAGGGTATTGACTATCGTGAATTAGCTTAAAACACTGACTTCGACTCAGAATGTTTTCTTACCTTCGGGATGAATAGTAAGGGTCGCCACCTTTGCTTGGTCTACCAGTAACATGATGTTGAGCTGAGTCTGGAGAGTCGTAGTGTGGTGAATTTGGGTCAATTCGCGGAGGACTCTCCCCGGGATGGGTATCCCCAAAACGATTTCGAGCAGTGTCTCCTGATGGCTTCGATGCATCCAAACTAGTTCTCCGAAACGCGTTTACTTCAATACTATTCGCTCCAGAAGCAAGTGGCCCGGCTAACGGCCGCTTAGACTCCTCACGATATTTTATCTTTTTTCGAGGTCGGCGAAGACTTTCATCGTTCGGAGATCGAGGCGGATATTCGGCCCTTAGTGGCTCGAAACCAGGGGATGACCGACGAGAATGCCCACCGCCGTCTGAAGGTCCTCTGGGCGGCGGCCGACCGATGGATCGAGAAGGGGAGTGGGTATGTGAGAACGAGGAGCGGCGGGAGGCAGGCAGTGGAGAGCAGCTAGTATCTCGAATCTTAGAATCAACGTGTGAGCGATGAGGTTTCGCTAGGCGGTCTTCGGAATTACCCTCCCAAGGTGGCGATCGACTTCGGTGGCGACGGGTATCGTTCGGATAATCGCCTCTTTCGGCATATCGACGGTGAGAGGTACCGTAGTGTGGGGAAATGGAACGTCTGCGGGAAGGAGAGTGCGGGTGGCCGGATCTCGAAGGTCCATGCGCCTTAGGATGGTCCTGTTCAAACCGCTCGTCCTTTTCCACATGACGGCGGTGGTCGCGGTCGCGGTCGCGTTCTCGGTCGCGCTTGGATCGCTTGGATCGAGACGAAGGAAACGGTAAGGGGCTTCTGCTTCTGGCTCGCTTTCTAGAGGACGGAGAAAATGATCGATCTCGGTGATGTTCCACATAATGACTGGGTTTAGAATGGCGTCTTGGTGATGAAGATCCATCACGTCGCTTGCGTGAGTAATGGTAGGAATCTCGAATGGGCGAGTTTTTCCCTCGATGCGTGTCATCATGGTATGGGTCACGACGGTCGGATGACCTACCGCGACGCTTCTCGCTTCGACGTTCGCCATCGTCATGGTATGCCTCACTCCCATAGTACTTTTCTCTGCCACGATGACCCTGAGGCGGACGGGAACTGGGCGAGGGAGACCGTAGCCGGGACTGTGCACTGTGAGCGGGGACTCGGCGAGGTTGCTCAGGCCTGCCCCGACCACGGGGCCCATCGTGGCTCTCTCTGGTCCGGTCGCGCTTCATGGTCACATCTCGGTGAGGCGGCTTCGTCCGGGAACGATAGGTTGAATCCGTAAACGAAGGGGAAGTAGCCCCGGGACCACCATCAGCACCATGACGCCTTGGGGGGGCTGGCTCAACATCACTCATTTTGGGCGTATGTGAGTTGCAGGTACAGCGGACGTCGCAGTAAAATTATGCCGCCGAGACCTGGATTGGGCCACCTCCTAGAGTGGGCGGCAGCCTCACGCAGACCACCATTCACGTCAGCCAACCACGGACCCACGGCTGGTTCTCTTGTACTGTGCCAATGGCGACGGCGAGGCTGCACGAAAAACCGCAAGACAGACAGCAGGTAGAGGCGGTGGCGACCAGATGTGCACGCGCCGGTGTTGGTGGTGACAAAAGATTTGCCCCTACGTGGAGTGCAATGGTTTGAAGACCCGGGGTCCGGCAGGGCTGCACGCTAGAACACCAGGTATGTCGTTGTGTGGTGTAGCCTACCAGTGGTAGGCAAGAATGCAGATAAGAGGCGCACGTTATGATGGTATGCGGGACGGATTGGGAGACCCAGTCAGCCATCCGAATCGCCTGGGCCCAGCTGTGTGCAGCGGTGCCGCAGTGCACTCGTTCGCTGTACCGGCGCGGTAGGCACAGGTACAGTAGGCAGTCCGTGGCCCTGGGCGGGCGTTGTTGGCTGGGCTCAAGTCGGAAAGGGAAAATTTCTGGGTCGCGCAACCTCCACCTACAGCGAGGTTCTGATTCCCGGGGTACCCAGCCGGGCGCCAGTCGAACTTGCAAGTCAGTGCGGTACAGGGCCGCTCAACTGCACTGTTGTCCCTGAATCTCCCCGAGAATGGCCTCTTGAGCATCGAGGACTGACACGGCTGATGCGTCCATGTTCAGTTGCTCAGCTCAATAGCCCCATAGTCCCATAGTCCCATAGTCCCATAGTCCCATAGCCCCCAGCCCCAATCCCCGCCCAGGCTCTTCCTTCGTGTCCTTAGAGAGCGGCAAGACAACCAGCGGTGATCAGGGTTGGTCATCGTACACCAACGCCGAGACCAAGCCGAAGCCTCGTCTCCCGCGAACCACTCTTGTCATACTGTCTGTGCCCCAAATGTAAAGAGGCAAAGACAGGCGAGCAAACGCGAGCGAGCCCCGCCGCGCGTCAAGCGTTTTCGACTTATTCTCGTCGACAACGCTTACCGCCTATTTAGGCCTCGTCCTGACCACGGGAAGTCGGGGGACAGGCGCCAGCAGTGCAAAGGACACCACGAGTATCACTATCTACGAGCTTCTCCACCACCAAGACCTTATTTGACCCCTCCCTGACCTGGCAACTCGTAATTATCATATGACGGCCAGTTTCCGCGTAATGGCCATTTAAGATGCCCCTTAATCCCATAGTCCGGATATTCTCATGCCTCAACACTCTTGGGTCGGCCACAGGCTGCCCCGGTCAGAGACCCTTTTACCTTTAGGCCCAACGACTCTAAAGCCCCTTCGTTGCCCACCATAGGCGAATAAGAATCATGAGTATCCATCATAACTGCTTCGTGTGCGCATATGTATAGATTAACTACACCCAAGCCCCAGTTGCCCGTACCAATCTGTACAGGCGGTGGCTGGGGTAGATGGCCCTGCAACGATCACTCAGCAGTTACTGCAGATAAGATTCGCGAGCCAGCCCCGTACCGGACGGTGGAATCATGAGCTGCCACAACGTCTGTCGTCAAGCGTAGATAGTGCTTGCCCTTCAAATTATTCCACTGCCTAGGGCACATAACATGCAAGTAGGGCTTAGGGAGCTGGTTGTTCGATGTTTCTTGCTTAACTCAACAGAACCAACTTAACCGTATACCTTCATTGGAGACATAGGTATCGGGTTTTCCAGTTTAGTATTGGAAGGGCTGAAAAGAACCACTAGGATGAGTATCGCCAATGACAGAAGTTGTATGTTATTAGACAGGGGCTGACCAAGAACATAAGGGACTGCTGCAACTAAAGTTCGCAAGGCCTGTCACTGCTGGATGATGCGAAGCGATGGCCTAAGCGAGAGACGATTACGACCAGCGCCGAGCCTCGGTACTTCCACAAAAATATGGACAGTATGTTCAGTCGCATGCTTCTTGGGCACGCCCGGAAGATACGGTTCCGTCGGACTTCTCCAGAAGAATGAAATATATACGAACGAGCGGTCGCTGGGGAATAGAGATGGCGTGCGTCGTGGACCTCAACTCGCGTTGGTGGGGTAGCCGGAGGGAGATTCTAGGGATTGCTGAAAGTTGAATGGCCTTTCATCATTTTACGCATGCGCCAGTCCGTATCAATCGACGCAATGTCCAGGTGGCAGTTACGCCGAGCGGAATGCGCCCTCTTGAGGCATTTTCAGTGTCGTTATACAGTCGCAGCAGCTCGGAATCGAGCAGAGTCGAGTGTAATCAGGGCGGGCGACGAACGCAATAGCCGAGACGGCAAACCCGATCGGAAACACGCATAGTCGAAGCAAAGCGTAGGTCGAGAATAGAAATGTGGAATAGGAGACGAAAGAAGAAGACGATGTGTTCAAGACTCTTGAGGACGTTTTTGCGATGGGAGGCAAGAGACCGATGATGCGGAGGTTAGGTGTCGGCTGTCGGGGCAGGCATTTAATCGTGATGAGAACTAGGTACGAAGTGGTGGTCAGAACGAGTCTGGGCAGTTTGTGGTAAGCTGGATCCCACGTACAGTAGATAATCACTGCAAACTGTCCTAGGCACTGTAAACGCTAGTTTGGAGCCCTATATGTAACCCCCGATATATCAATATGCATGCATTCGATTCGCAGTACGGATAGATACCTAACCTACCTACCTCTCCAAGATCATTCATTTACCAAGTGCATAAGACGCTTTAACGGAAGAGCCACCTTAGAGGTACTTACCTCTCCTAGGTACCCAGCGACCTCAGCGTCCAGGGTACCTAATAGGTATCTGCACTATGCGCCGGGTTGATGATAACAAGCTATCCATATCCAGATACCTCTCGACGGCATATTACATCACCTATCATTTGTTTCTATAGGTAGGTCTGAGCAACATACGTCCATACCCCCATGAGGACGTTGGTAAAGTCACTGGACGCTTCTAGTCCGGAGCACGGCTGAGCCCTCTCGATTATCAGCATCTCAGCACTATTGCTTTGGCTAGGCCGTTTCTCTCACCCACCCTATCTAGAGCCTACCTACTAACCTGCTGATATGTTTCGTACTGTTGCCCGGTCAAGGAAACACAGTAACCTTGTTTCTCACTTGGTAGTGTGTTGATGGGCCCCGGTTGCCTCTTACCCTGTGGCTATGACCTAGGGGTATGCATGTCCTGAACCTTTTCATTTCGGCTTGGCTTGGTTCCTTTTGACTTCCATCTTACGTGGCCAGGATCGTATCACCGCGATCTCGCCTGTAGTAATCCTGTGGGGATAGGTGTGTTGGCACTTCATCTCGTCAACCGTCATGATAGGATGCCGGAACTTGGGGCCTAGTTCTGGTCATGTCATTCATTTCCTCGTCCTGTCATATATCTGCGGTACGCACTATAGCATAGCATTTGCCCAAGGCATCTTACCATCTACTGGCCGTTCAGAAACCGAAATAGGGGCGTGGAAGTTGGAATTCTACTGGCTGCTCCAGTGTTGGGTCGCTAATGATGATGAGTGTGGGTGTCTGTCTCGATAGGGGATGTGTCACGGAAGCGGCATGAGACAAAATTGTATCCCTCTTCTAGAGCTTGGTGACGAGTATTTCGTCGTGAGCTAATCTAGCCTACGATATTCAGAAGACGAGGGAGTCCTGGTGGGAAAGTTGGCTGACTGTTAGTGAGGCGTGCTATCCCCCCGTCCCCGCCATCATGCTCAGGGGTTATGGGGTTATGACACAAGCTATGCCTTAGCCATCCGAGTCACGTACCCGGCGAGGTGGGAAGGAAGCCTCAATATGTTTTCGCCCCGAGTATTCCATAATCCAAGCCTTTGAGGATAATAAGTAATACTAAACGGATGCCGTATCGTTCCAACAGGAATATGTGTGCACCCAAGCGTACGGCGATGAGCATCGTGGCTATTCTCTATGACGCTGTATTCAGTCTTTTCCTTTCCCATTTCCATCAGTACTGCGAGTATTCGAACACGATGTGTGTGCTGGCCGGCGTTCTTAACGCTTATCTTAATAGAGGTTCCGATTTTGCTACAAGCCCGTGCCATAGCCGGGGCATAACACAACCGACCTTCTACCCCTTTGGCGGGAGCCAGCCACCCATGATCCCAGACTATCCTGAAAGATGTTTATTCAATAACTCTCCCGCCTCCACGTGGTTAAATTTCCCGGGTATTAATGACTTCCTCGGGATAGCAATACGGTGCTGAATCCCGTGCTGTCTATGAGCACTATCATCGTAGCCCGCAGAGCGCAATGCTATGCCTCTGCCCATTGTCCGTTGTGGCAAGGCGCTGCTTGAGGAATCCAGCGCTATAGAACATAAGTCCTTTTTTGCAAATAGGCGGTTGTATCTGGGGCAGCCCATCTTTTCCAAATCACTAGATAGACTAGACCGAGTTGACGTTGAAGTCGAGGGCGAGTCCTGTAAGCCGTGAAGGTCTGTGACAGGGCAGGGGTCCGAGACCTCGAGCCTAAGCAGGGGTCTGTCTGGCGTCCAGCTTCGGCATGTTTGATCCCCACCCGGCCTGTCTTCTGGGCCCTGACGCCAGGCCCTTTCAGGAATAGCGAGCCGTCTCCAGGCTTAGCGCGGGCAGCCTAATAGCGTAGGCTGCAGGCATGTATATACTGCATGTGCTGGTGGTGGCTCTCGCCCTGGCTCTATCGTGGGAGCTCCTTGACACGACGAAACCCGGGGTTGTTCCAGCTTTGCTTCATCACCATCGCCACTCATGGCTCCCGACGTACAGATAGCTCTGGCCCGCCATGGGTTGTCTCCAGTTGTCTCCAATGGCCGCCCCGGCAAGGTGCTATGAACCCTCGCGAGGCGTGCTTAGCTAGCCCCCAGGCCGTTGAACCCTGCCATTGAGGAGGGCTCCAAGAAACGACGTCGGTCCAAGCACCGCCTCGCCCCTCCTGCCCCTCCTGTCCCTCCTGTCCCTCCTGTGCCGTGGATGCCATCTCGAGCTATACGAGTGGGTGTACTCTTGCTCTATCTGGGCCCAAGCCGGACGCTCTCTGGTCCGCGCGGGTCGGCCTGCGCTGCATCCCTGGAGAAACTTTTCCAGGATGCCATCTCTCATATGGCTGTCTTTCATGCGCTCTGCTTGATCTTGCTTTCTCATTCGAGAGACTTTACCGTCGAGGTCAAGCTTCTCTCCCACCGTTCGTTGGAAGGCGTTGCGTGTGGCCGAGATTGCCACTCTTCGTCTCTGCCCGCTTAATTTCTCTTGTCCATCTGCTGGTTCAGGTATTGTTTGTCTAATTCATGGGCAGGCTCCTGATATGCCTACGTTCCTTACTTGCTTTCAGCTTGTAGTCCTTCACTATACCCCCATCTGACTTTCGAGAAGACTTGACTGCCTGTCCATCTCTAGCGATCTGAGAAATCGACCGCGTAGATGACTTGATCATCACCCGCAAAACCCTCCAGGCTCGACGCCGTCGCCTAGCCTTCTACGCAATCGGCCTTCACCATGTTTTCTTCGACGGGAGATTCCAATTCATTTGGCCGTTTTGGCAACGAGTGGTCGAGAAATTCGAGTTGGTCGGGCCACTCAGGTGGCTTCTCGCAGGCAGCCTACAACGGTAGCTCGACATTCGGTGTCATCAACGAGCTCAAGTTCCTCAGCGCGAAATCCTCACGCCAGTCCACCATCATCCTCGCTGCCTTTAATATTGTCTCTGCAGCCGCAACCGCAGCGGGAATCCTATACAACAGCTATCTCAGCGCGAAAAGATCACCGTTAAGGCGAAAAGAACGGTATGCACCCGTCCCGAGGACAATATTTCTACAAGTGCTAAATTTTTGAATTCAGGGTCAATATTTTTACATGTGTTCGGGGCCCTGACGTGTATCCGTTTTTCCTTTCCCTAGGAATTGTAGGCCAAGGTATTATATTCGCTGTCTCGCAGGCACAGGGCTTGTCTAGTCTATTCAAGCCTGGATGCGGTTTGATTTCGCAGTTCATGTGGCCTGGTGCGTCATAAACCCATCCACTCTTCCTCACCTCTGGACGAGGAACTAACGATTCAGCAGCAATATTCATTGTGCCTTATGTTCAACTGGTTTTTACCATCGAGACCACGTTACGGGCTCTGAAATCGAACCCATTCCCGCCCAGGAGCAAGTGGACAGTAGCTATTTGCTTGACGATTGTGAAGATTGGATTGATCGCTACCGGGCTAGTTACCTTTTTCATCCGTCCACCTAATTTTTGTTTTGCTTCTCTCTTCTGGTTCGTGGCAAAATGGTCAGAAGGCGGCTTTGCGCTTCTGATAGCCATCGTTGTCATCATGGCGGCATGCGCCGTAGTGATCTATCTCACGCTCGTGAGGCACCCGGTGATAGAAGACGAAGAAAGAGTGGGTGCTTCGCGGATGATCTATTATATCGCGCTTGCCATTATCCCGAACGTAGGTATATTGTCATGAGACTGTACAGGGTTGTCAGCTAACAGAAAGGTAGACGCTAATGATCCCCTTCTTTGGTTATATATCGTTCAGCAACCCTTTCGAAAATGGCGGCGATACTGGATTAACCCTGTCAATGGTCTCGACAGTTGTCGCCAACGTGACCGGGCTCATGACTGGTGGGCTCTATTTATTCCTTCGATCCAGTACCATCTCTTCTATCGGTTCAAAGAACGACAAGATCGAAGATTATGAGAATCAACGTGCAAAATACCAAATCACAAAGCCAAATGTCAGCGATACAGACTTCAACAGCCATATCACGAAACCTGTAACGTTACCCCAATGGCCCGGCGAGACAGAACCTCAAAATTCCCGATTAGCACACAAAAATATTATCCCAAATCCCTTGCGGTTAAATGACGCCTTTAAACAGTCGTCAGTTCTGAAGGGCGCAAACACTACAATAACATCCTCATTGATAACACCGACACGGAAAGCGCCATCATCATATGCGCTCTTCCCGAACCAAAGTCTAGGGAATAGAGCGTCAAAAGTCCTGCTGCCCTCTACAGCTTACTCCGCTAATTCAGGCGAGCCTTTGTCTAACGACTGTTGCGACACGCTTGTGCCTCCCCCCTCACTTCAACCGCCAAGCTTCCGTCATCGACGTGACTCGTCCATGGTTTCATCCGCCACAGTGCAGATAGGTTTGCGTCTATCGAACGTCCTGGATGTACGGCCAACAACTGCCAGTACCGTCGGGGGAGTTGAGCGAACTCATGATTTAAACTGCCCTAACAGGCTGGAAGCCGGGATTACAAGCAGATCAGGTCTTCTTTTTCCTACAGAGACTGTGGCCTCTTCACCAAGCTCACAACGTCCTCCGGGAATGAACCTGCTGGATACAACAATGAAGACATTGCCGCCGGTTCCTCAAAACCGAGAGACAAAAGTTGAGAGCGGCTTTATTCTCAATCCTACTGTGTACAGCCCAAATAGCCCAACGAAGGGAAAGGTTCCTAGTCCGAAGGGAGTTGGCTTCAATGTACCACCAAGGACAAACACCACGCCCGTACAACCGAATCCCCCTACCCCACGCCTTCATGGAAGCTCCCCTGATGGGGATATAAATAAGGCTGATTGGATATAAATGCCAAATTGTCAACGTCAGCCTCGTGTCGCAAAACAGCCTGGCCGCTTCCATCGGCGATAGTCCGTTTGGTGAGAAACGAATTCATTGCGTCCCATCTAATTGGTACCATCTACTCAAACAACCTCACAATCGTATATTCGGAACCAGACATATATTAGTTGACGCCAAGTTGTGTCGCTCATAACTTCAACCGTACGGTCCCTGTAGGTGGATGGACGGCGACCACAATCATTGCTTATTATCTTGTCATTCTTTTCTTCGCTATATTTTTTTATCTTGTTATTTTTCATACCCTAGGCGTTTTGAGAGGCAAGCTTAGCATGTTTAGGCGTCAATCAGACTGGGGGATTCAATCACTATTTTTTATTTCTGCCCCCTTCATCGTATTACCGGGCTTAGTCCCACAATGTATTCGTATACTTATAGGCCCTGCGTGTACGCCTGACCCGTCTGTACTTGTGGAGGAGAGAGATTCCCGGACTAGATTCACCCGTCTCGCAATGAGGAATGGACGAGAATGGAAGTTGCCGGAAAATGTGGAGGAGGGACGCATACAATCCATATACGTACTCCAAGAATAGGTTGTTGCAGATATGAAACAGAAGCATACAACGCAGTTGATGTAAATTGTAAATTGATCTTATGCCAATAATGTGACGTATTGCACACGCCAAGATGAATTGCTTCTGTATGTTTGACACCTGGTCAGATTGTTACGATTCACCGCCTGGCGCGCCCGCCGTCTTGTCGTCACCATCTAGGGAGCTATCGTCTACTATGCTGTCATCTTGCTTCTTGGCCTGGGCTCCGGCCTTCTTCTCCCGTTCTTTCTGTCTCCGCTTGAGCTTCCGCTCGCGATTGAGGCGCTTCTTCTTCTCCTGGAGGTGCTCCTCCTTTTCCAGGGTCGCCTTCTTAGCGGCGTCTTCGCGCTCCCGCGCCGCCTTCTCCTTCACGCGCAATAGGATACGATGCCTCTTTCCCGGACGCGTCCGCTTCTTCGTCTTCTTCTTCTTCTCGTCGTCCTCTGCGCCGGCCGCTGGGGCCCCCGGCACGGATCCTTCGAGCATGATGTGGATCACCCGCCACGGCTTCTCGAGGCCCCAGCGCCGCTTCTTCGCGTCCGCCAAGAGGTACTCGGCGCTCACGGCGACGCTGCGGTACTCCGACGTCCTCCCCGGCGACGGCGGGGACGCGACGTAGTACGAGCGCGGGCGTGAGGGGACCACGAGGCCGCCGTCGCCCAGGGCCGCGGGGTCGTCGTCGGCGAGCACGACGGTGCGCGTGGGCGCCTCGTCGCGGAAGAGGCGGAAGGCGAAGGCTTCCTCCGCCGGCGGCTCTTCTCCCTCCCGCGGTGCATCGCCCGCGGAGTCGGCGGCGCCGGGGTCCGCTTCCTCCTGCTGTTGCCGCTGCTGTTCAGGGGCGGGCGCGACTGTGAAGCTGAAGTCGAGCAGGCCAGAGAGCTGGGCGTTTAGCTTTGCACGCAGCGCTGCCTCTGTCTGCGGGTCGGGGCCCGCTTCATCGTCTGACGATGAAGCCGAATCATATAAGTCTTTCCGACGGACTCTGGACCTCACGTCAGCTGGCTCTTTGGGGGAGGGGGTGAGAATTGTGGCGTGATTCATACCGTTTTGCTTCTGGGATTGCAAACATTGCTTTTGCTTTTATTCGCTTTCTTGTAGAAAAGAGGGGTTGGTGGTGGAAAGGGCAAGAATGGAGTCCGTTCTCGTCTCGTCGAAGGATGAGTATCGGAATCCCGTCGAGACCTAGGGCGATCGATGATTGTCCTGGCGTAGGTACGGTGAAAGTCCCCTAACGAGCTAACCTGGATTACCTAAGGTTAAGTACTTAAGTAGGTACCCTAACGTCGACACAGCTTGGCACTACCTAATTATTGCGGGCCCAACGGCCTTGATAGCGACCGATAAAGACGCTGACGGTCGGTCTATTTAGGCTTATCAGCGCCGGCTCGCAACAACACCTGGCGCAGAACGTCCACCGCAGAACCAACCGCAGCCGGTGAAGCCTTCACCGTGATGGCACCGTGGTCCGGTCTGGCAGACTATGTAGGCGAACTACCTATCAATGTGATGTCTATATGGGACCTCCTAAATCACGCAAGCGCATTAGTGCCATGTGTCTGCGTGCCAGCTCTCCGTGCCCTTCACGGCCGAGGCGAGCGGACCCTCGCATGCCAAGCGGCAGCACAGCAGCGTAGTGACACCCCATTCCAGGTATAAGCCATCGGGCGGAAGCGTCCCGCAGCTCGCTGACGCGACGACGGAGCTCGAGACGGCACAGGCGACGGCACAGCATGTGGTGACATGGCGTGTTTAGCGCATCCAACTAGGCCGTTGGGACTAATGGGCACATCGATCCAGCTAAACTGCTTTCAGAGCGAGATAGGCGAGGGAGAGCGACGCTCTCTCAGCCGCAACCCACCGGCGATGGATGGCCCGTCTTAGGCCGTCTGGGGACCTGGTGTGCTGCTCGATATAAGGCAATCTGCTCGCCTGCTTGGTTGGTTCGGAAACCGGTGCCCTGCCCTCGTCCTATAAGACTGATGCCCGTCCGTCTATATCTCCCGTCTTACGCCGCATCTGGACTCTCTGCTCTCTTCCACTCGGCACTGCGGATGGCAGGCCGAATCGGATAAAGACACTGAGCAGCCGCAGTTCGTGTTCAAGATTTACAGGATTTACAGGTGACGCACATAGAGGATTATCTGTCCTGCATGGCAGTAGGTGCTCGATATACGATATACACGACCCGGGGACAAGAGACAATTCCTATTACGGTAGGAAGAATATGGTACATAATACGACGTGGTGAGCCTTCCTCAATCTTAGCTTTGCTCCTCTAATCATTAGGTTGTTGACATGCCACAAGAGTCGACAGTATATGAATCTTTCTCTTTACATTGGAACAACAGCGCAAGTACAGCAGGGTATCGTAGCTCGGGTATGCCGACTTATGACGTGCGCAACGCGAATGAGCAGTAATCGTATGACAATCGTCATGGGGGGATATCGAACGAAGAATAGTAGGAATGATCCGCAACTCGAAGAACAAACGGCAGCAATGACAGGATGACGACGCTGGCGACGACGAACGTCCAGATGACAGAACCAACGCCGGATGCTTTCTCGATGCTCCAAACCCATCTGGTCCCCCTTGCTTTGCTTGGTAAATTGTTGTGCCCGGTCATGAGAGAGAAGAAAGCCAACAATCCATCTTCTGAAAGGGTTCAAGTGAAAGGACAGAAAAAAAAGAGAAGAAAAGACACAACACTGGGAGAGTATCAATAACAGAAAAAAGTTTCCAGCAACACCCCAGCACATCCAAACCCAAAAGATAACCCCAAACAATACATCCAGCCTGACTCGAAGCCTTTACACGACCACAGTGGTTACTCCGTCACTCCATTTCGTCCAACCGTCGTTTCATTCCCACCATACTTCATTCGTGTCATCCCCCTCGTCCAAGTTGCCATGGCAGAAAGCAAGTCAGCGATTATTCCCATGTCCTTTGTCGTCTTGAATTTTTTTGCTCCGATTGTTTAGCCAAGTGCTTCGTATGCCCCGGACTCTCGTCCACTCCAAGCCCTATTCTCCTCCCAGATGTTGAGGAACCGAGAAAGAAAACGCTTATAGGAATAGTATACAGATGAGATATCCATCGAGTCTGTCAGATCGACCAAGGAGAAGCCTCCTTTTTCACCACTCCAGTATACCCCCAAGGGGTTGCTTGGTTGGTCAGAGCCAACCTAGCCAACTGCCGATATTGCAGTTTGTAGTCAACTGGAGATAAGTTGTTCGTGTTGAATAGTTGTTACGGTGGCATTTTCAAGCCTAAGTGGGACTCCACGAATAATTGTTCAGCGTCGAAGCGTAGGTCCCCGGAGCGGTTGGGTGTTCGTTCTTAACCGATATCGAGTGGCTGGTCTTATACTGATCCGGGTACGTGTACGGCCTACTCTCGCTGGCACCTGCGCCGTTGTGGTACGCGTGCACGGTCGAGCTGCTGGTCTCGCCCGCCGTGGTGGTCCACGACGAAGTAGGCGGGTAGTAGTCACGGGGCGGCGCGAGCGCGGAGCCGCCGCCGGGACCCGCCGATGCCGCGCTCGTGGCCTCGGCACTGCTGGTTCCGTACGTCGACGCCGGATTGTCGTACGTCGTGGTCTGCGGCGGGCCGTACCGGTACTCGGACGTGGCGTCGTTGTTGTTGAGCGAGCTGGTGCTCGGCATGGACTGGTGGCTCCCGTGCCGCGGGCTCTTGGACGGCCGCGGGTTCGAGTCCACGTACCGCGGCACGCTGAGGGCGCTGTGGTCGGCGCCGCCGCCCGAGCTCCCCAGTGCCGGCGTGGCCACGGACATCTGCGAGGGGGCCGACGTCCCCGGAACATAGGCGTACTGCGTTCGGATGGGCGGTGGCGGTTGATCTGATGCTGCTAAGGAGAGTTGCATCGACGGCATCGACGTCTGCAACGGGAGATCTGGCGGCTCGTGCGAGTAGCCCGTCGCCCCCGACACCGGGATTTTCTGGTACGGATCCGCTGGTATAGTGCTCGATGGATAGTTGGCCGGCGCTGATGCAGGCAGCCCAGACATGGGTAACTGGCTGGGCGGGTTCCAGCTAGGGTATGAACTAGATCATCTGTTACTATGAAATTCTCGATTCGCATTCTTTTCTTGGGACCGCTCTTTATGCGAGGCTCCAAATCGCTCCCATCCTCCCGATGAAGGATTGACTAGATATAGTCTCTCGTCTTTTTCTTTTTCTTTTACTCTCTCCTTTTGCCACCACAGCTTCGGGGAGAAAAGGACATCATCACTTACTTCGACCTCATGTTCATGGGGCTACCGGGTATTTTTGAGGCGTTGAAGGTAAACGCCGTCCTGGGCAGTTCAAGGCCAAGTCCCCTGAGTTTCGGGTCTTGAGGCTTCACCGCCAGCGGTCCGGCTACGATGCCCAAGCCCGTCTCGACGAGCGCCTGGCCGCGCGAGCCGGCACTCGACCCTAGGAGGGGAATCTCTTTGCGTGCCTGGAAATTCCGCGGGCTGCGTCCCCTTACTACGATGGGTGCCGTGGTTGATTCTGCCAGGGCCACCTTCGTCCCGTTCGCCAAGGATCCCATCACCTTCAGGTGCAGTACGAAGTGTTGCTGTAGCTCTTTCCGTCTCCCGTTGTTGGCTGTCGCTCTATTTGTCACTCAAGATCAGCACTGGGGTCTCACAGCACTCACGCCCCCTTTTACCCTCCCCTTCTCCCTCCTCTACCCTCCTAGGCAGTTTCTAGGACGAGAGAGAAAGTGCACCTACATTCTGAATTGCAAACGCCGCCATCCGATAGGGTACACGGCGTACTCGCCCTCGGGCTCCTGGCCATCGTCTGGGAACGGAATAAGCGGGAGCGATGGCGGTTCCTGGTCCGGTGTCTGCGGAAGCTCCGGGGAGTTTGGCGGGGGCGTCTTCCACGGGATTACGATGAGCCGAACGGGGTGGCCGTCGACGGATTCGATGGCGGAGATGGTCACCTCGGTGCTGCTCACGGGCACCGTCTCGCCCGTTTCAGCCAAGATCACGGACAGCTGGCCGCGCGGGGTGATGAGCGACCCACTGATCTGGAACAGGTTCCGCCGGTAGCAGGTCAGCTCCGGCTGCATCATCGAGCCGTCGCCCGCGTTCGTGGGCATCTCCGACAGGAAGAACATGCCGTGGAGCTGCGCCGACAGCTCGAGCTGCTGCATGCGCCCGTGCTGGTCCACCAGCGTGTGCTTGTCCTGCACACGCCGGAAGGAGAGGAGCTTGTGGTCGTGGTTCACCGACAACTTGGACCCATCGTCTCGCAGGTCCTGGACGATCTCCTGGTACGGCGGGTGCGGCGGGGGCTGTTGCTGCTGCTGTTGTGCCCCCTGCGACTCACCGCCGTGATGCGGCCGCTTCAGGTTCGGGTAGCTGTGATGCGGAGTCAGGGAAGACTGAGAATACCTGTCAAAACCCTCGGACTCATCCTGGGGGTAGCGCGGGTACGAGTACGGGTGGTCGATGGTGGGGTGGCTGCTCCGGGGCCGTCCCGGATGTTGCGAGGCCGTCGTCGTCGCCGTCGCCGCCGAATCCATGCTGTTTGGGAATCGAGTTGACAGGGAAACTGGGCCGCCGCCGTAGCCCGACCAAAGACTACTATGCGCTGGCTCCGGCTTCAGGTCTGCCATGGTCGCCGTTAATGTCGTTGTGGTGGACATGGGAACATATCTCCCAGTCTCGTCTGCCCCTACACGCGTGTTCGTTGCGCGCACCGTGCCGCCGCCACTAAGTGATCCCAAATCCTGTCCCTGCTCTTTCCCGCTCCTTTTCTAATTTCCGGCTGTCAACGGCAAGGCTATTGACATGTGTATCAAGAGACTGTTCTCATATAATAGGACCACAGGTGTCCAGTAGACTGTTGCCCAATGGTGATGGTGATGGTGGTGGTGAGGAGGATATTTGCCTCCTAGGTGGGACAGAAAGGGGTCCTGCACGAGAGCCTTGTGTGGTTAGAATAGAGTGTGGGCTTGAAAAGGGCAAGGTTGCAGGCCGAAGTGTACTTGTATGGGATGGGAATCGCACGCGGTAGATGTTGCCTTGGGATGGGGGATATTTTGTGCAGATACAACGGGCACGATCCACCGTCAAGGGGTGGTCAACCGTTAACGGATCCAAAAGCTAGAGCCAAAGCCAAGGGGACGAGGTCCAGGTCGAGATCCAAAAGAAAGTGA
The DNA here is from genome assembly GCA_022385595.1 of Xylaria palmicola. Taxonomy (NCBI): domain Eukaryota; kingdom Fungi; phylum Ascomycota; class Sordariomycetes; order Xylariales; family Xylariaceae; genus Xylaria; species Xylaria palmicola. The sequence goes on from MU281351.1 coordinate 134,074, forward strand.
CAAGCGAATTTGGGGTCCGCGTTCAGAGGTTTTAGCACCATCTGCATGCCCAGTACAGTGTATATGCAGCCGGACTGGGAAGGAGACGGAGGTAATGGAGATCTGCTGGGGGCAAAGTCCTGAACCACAAATTTGCGCCGGGACTTGGGGCTACGGACGGACTGTTAGGCCTGTGACATATAACCCGCCCCGAGATTATCTCCCTTACGGGGCCTGTGACGGGTCAACCTGAGTTGACTAGAGAACGGGACGAGCAGGCAAGACTAATTTAGTATTGTGCTCTGATGTTGGGCGTTGCCTTGCGTTAAGCAACGACCGGCCGCCAAACTCTTCGACGTCCAGAGCCTTACCGAGGGAGAGTACCGGAGTCAACCAGAACAGGAGAAGACGGGGTACGGAGTACACGGGCTCAGCTACCTAGGTATTGTCTCTACTTGTATCGGCGAGTGCACTAACAATAACCTTCTTCGTCTGCCGACCCTAATCTGTCACTTGCGGCACTAATTAGGACACTATCACGTAGTGTACAATGGTTCCCGCGGAGGCGCAACCCTCTACATAGTCACTGTGGATAAGGGTGACGGTAGACAGGGCAGTGGGAGAGGCAAAGTGGGTGGAGGAGGGGGGACAGAGTAGGCAGGTAGGGAGAGCCTGGGATGTCTATGGAGGCACGCAAGAAGGGGGGTCACCTATCAACGACGACAGCACCAGGCAAGGAACTATTTAGACGTCTTTGGAGTACCTATCGTACCCGTACCCCCCTCTACGGCACTCTCCTGGCCGTTGCCGCCTCTCTCTCCCTCCGTTTCCCTCACCTCACGCCAGTAGTGTGTGGTGTACCGGTAAGTGGTGTATATTTGCGCCCTGGCCCCCAACAGGGACTGTCTTGAACAAGCCTGACCTAGCCTAATCAGTTAGGAAAGCCTCCGAGCACTTTACTCGAGAGGGTATAGAGGCCCGCTATTTTCCTCTGAGCCGTTGGGCAGAGTCCGCAACAATGGTGCAAGAAGGGAAAGGCGCGGCGGCATGGGTACTGTGACATAGAATCGGTTCAACGAGATTGCCAGACCGGGGCCTGGCGGGGACCCCAGTAAGCTCGCTTCGCGCACAGGAAAAGCAGGCCAGCCAGCCCTGAGCCTGTGATGCAAATAACCCTTGCCTCTCGCGATGGACTCTGTTCTGGGCTAACGGGTGCCGCAGTACGTACAGTAATTCCCTGCTTAGTCTGTCGACCAACGACATACACACCACGCGTATGTACGGGGAGAGGAAGGGGTGGGAACGGCCGGCGTATAGCGGCTCACTCCTCGCCGTCGATATGCTGGATTAGTCCGGTTTACGTTGGGGGAGGGGAGATGACATGCTCAGATCTCGTGAATATCATGGACCGATGATGCCTTTTGGCTCCTTGGCATCTCGGCTCTCCCCAAAGTCTCTACCCTAATAAGTCATAGGCTCAGTTATGCGCGCGACACTAGGGAACCTCGCTCCATCCAGAGGCCCGCAGACTCGCCGAGGACGAGCAGACGAACGCACGGAGCTATCTATTACATTACACTACACTGCAAGCACCTACACTACCGTACTGCCACCAGCTCTCTTGCAGGCAGGGAGACGTGGGTGACACAGAGAAACGCCGAGAAGTCAGCGTTCCGTCATGATTCCTCAACTAGGGAGGTATCGCAGAACTCGGTCGCCGGGCCTGAGTGGCTGCTACGGCGAACAGAGGGCACCCGGCCTGAGGGGAGACACACACACAAGGGCAGATGAGATCGTGCAGGGTGGCAGTCGTGTAAGTACCACTAGTGCCGTACAGCCAGTCCCGTAGTACATCGGGTGGTGCCAGACAGGCTGCGTGTTGCTTATCACCCGCCCCGGAATGCAGAATGCATGCTCTGTCTGGTCGAGATGGGCAGCAGAACAGGACGACAACCGCAAACGCGAGTGCCTGATGGAGAAGAAATGCGGAGGGCGGAGGACACACTACGCCTGGACACTACAGATCACATCGCATTTTCTGATTCACCACATTCCCGATTAGGACCAGCGCCAGACTGAGGAGCACGGCCAGATCCACTCGACTGCTTGGACAACCCTGGCTCGCCCATCTCGGAGAGCCATCCAGGTCCATGTACACTTGGGTGGAGGGGTGACACAGCAGTAGGCTGGAGCCAGAGGTTCGCAGTTGTTCCTCGTCGTGTAGGGGCGAGGTAGGGGAGCCGGGGGCCTGATGAGATGCGCGTGCACATGCTGTACTGTATGGAGGGCAGCACTGCGCCGTGATGGGCATGATGAGGATGGCGGCAAGCCGTCGGCGCACCAGCCGCGCTCTGGCAAAACCGTTTCTTGTCATAGGCCGCCCGCCGCTGATTGGCGGGAATTGTGATAAAACGAACCAATATTCTCTCGAATGGCGTCCACTTATTTATGCCGATACTAATGAATAACTTGCAGAAGCCAGCAGAAGCCAGCAGCAGCAGCCGGTGCGTATACGGTACCTTCTGCAGGGTGTATGTACGTAGGCTGTCCCTCTCCTCACGCGTCGCCCTCTGACGGCTCGCCTTGCCTATTACGCTGTTTGTTGCAAACGGCATAGCCGCGAGGGCCAGTCCTCGGGCGCTGGGCTTGGAAAAATAGGGCTGCTCTGGTCAAGCTTCTCTCCACCAATACATGTACGTAGGCTGTAAAATAGTTAGATTCACGGGGGCATACGCGGCCAAAGGTCCGCAGCATCGTCTTGCGTGGGCTAAATAGAGAACCCCGTAGGTAGCTGGTACCAAAATAGAAAGCCCATTGCCGCCAACAGGTGGGTTTTGCTGCGGAATATATTAAATGTGGCTGCCGGCTGGTCTGATGAGGCCACCCCCCCTTCTCTCCAGACTGGTAGATAGTTACACTGGAGGTGCAGAACCGAGAATCCAGATGGAGACGTGAATTGACAATATGACTGCGGCGGTACAGGGTTTGTTCGAGTCTCGGCACGACAGTTTCCTACACCTTTCATCTCCACATTACCGTGACACCGTTTTGTTTCCGGACCAGTGGCGTGTCAAGTGCTGTTGCACGGCACCAACGGCAGTTTCAACATCATTGAGAGGGAGACGAAAAGAAAAGAAGAAAAAAAAAGATCAAACTAACTAGAACTACCCTCATCGTCAGGGAGCAACGTTGCCAAGGCAGGGGCAGGAAACCGTCCGCAAGGGTGCTATGTACGGTTGTACGTATTGCGTGTCTCTCGATCCTGAACGCGGCGGAGGCTAAAAAAGAGTGTGCGTTTAAGACATGCCCAGTCCCTCTTCCGAGACTACTGTAAAAAAGAGCACATGGCTTGGTTACTTCAAACCTCTGTCGCTATACCCCCCTTCTGTTACTACGTGGTACCTGGTCGGAGGCTTGGTCCTGCAGTACGTATACTGTTCCTGAAATTCGCAGCTGCATGGGCTAATTATTGAATCTCGTTCCCTTGCCAGATCGAAACATGATGACCTAGGTGGATACCGGTATGTGCTTCGCATCACAGGACATAGGTCAAAGCTCATGGGGCCTATATATCGGGGGGGCGTTATTATACATGTACATGGGAGCGGGGTCCAGATCGCGGGCCTCTTGTCATGAGAAAACCCTTTTCATGTGTTTTAATCTTGTTGTCATATCAGGTCTTGTCTAGAATCGTAGAATCGCAGAGAGATCCGTGTACATATTCGCACTAGTGGCCACAGGGTAACAGCCTAAGTGGTCTGGAATGGAAAGCAATGAATGCTCGGGTAGAGAGGAAAATAAAATAGGTAACCACCTAACGTGCTTGTATAGAGCAGAGCCGCCTCGGTTCTGGCTTGGGCCCGTACCACGCGAGTCCAAGGTAGTATAAGTCAATATCTGTTGATCGATATATGCCGGTACTATCGCGTCAGGTTTTGTCTACCCCTGTGACAAAACTTTTGCAACCCGAGCCATGACCCTGTTACGGCGTTATGACGCACGAGTCATGGCCGTCTCATCAAACCCGCTATTATAGTACCGGTACAAAACGAAGTTACTTAGAGGGCGCACTAAGACGAGTCCTCGAGATCGAAAGAGTGGGCGCTAGACGCGAGAAAGTAACCTAAATCCTAGAACAACGCATTCGGCAAGCTCACGCCGCACCACTAGAAGCGCTGTTATGCGCAAGCTGAAGGATCCTGCCGTTCCGGCCCGTTTCCTCGTCTGTCACACGAGGCTCTGCGAAAACGTAACATAATCCTAGCTGTCAAATGGTTGGGTGTGATCTAAGGAGCATCGGTAACGGGACTGACAGGTCCTGTGGCAGGCCAACATCACGAGCAGATTAGCTAAATCGGTAGAGTAGGGGGGCACAGCACGCGGATTGCCAAGCGAGTTCGGTCATGGATTGGTGGCGACAAAGTGATAGCAAGTGAGAGGTCAAGGAGCGGACAAAACCGTCCTTGCGCAGCCTTGTCTTGGTCTGTGTATCGGATGTCTCTGCTGGCTGTTTGTGTACGCGTACAGAACCCTCTTGTCAAACCCAGCAACCTTGTTTACAATTTCCTTCAATTTTTGTATCTATGCCTTACTTTAGTGCCGAAAGCCGTTCCTTATTTGTACAGGTCAAGCGTGGTCACTGGTAACTAACTTATTATTAGAGTGGTGAAGGTCTGCCCAACACCTGCATGTCCCACCCATGTATCGTCCTGTTTCAAGCAATGTTGCCGGCTTGTAGGCCCCATCTGAACCGACGATCGCTAACTCCATTGCCAGCTTAGCCCGATCTAACGATGCTTGTCCCTCCTACTAACCCTGTTTGCAACGCCAGCATATGTGCCAAGTCTCGCAGAGGTTAACCCCTAGCTCGTGGAGTTTAGCAAATTAATTGTCATTGGTTCTAGCCAGCATCATATGGGATACTTGTGAAAGGAACAGGGGCCGCTATCGAATCAGAGCGGAAGACGACGCGCCATTTTCTGTACATCACCGTCTGTGCCGTCTCAAAGCACTAGGCGATCCTTTGCCGTATTCGTGCCGTATATAGTAGGCAATGTGTACGTACTACGGATACATGTGTATCTACCTACGTACCACAAGCCGTACGAAGCGTGGTACGTACTCTGTACATTTACATAGATTTACATAGTAGTACTACCATAGTAGTAAGAAACAACTGGCATGACGCAACTTCGGTATAAGACGAAATCGGCCAGGCAGATTCCCAGATGGGGCCATCTACAAGGAACGACCATGTCTCTGCTCGGATGAAGCATAACTTATTGAGTATCAGGACCGCGGTAATCAGGCATCCGCCTGTCCGTGTCGATAAGGAGTGTGCGCGGACTATCTATCAGCCTTGGCTATTCTACCGAAGTTGCTGGTCATGCAAGGTATGGTCCTACTACTATGTATGTACGTACCATGCATTCCCCCAGCAGAGACGGGATCCTCATGGATTCACCAAGGAGAACTCGATGATCCACGATCTACTGTACCGTGAAGGATCAGTGGGTGTACCGTTGCCGAGAAGTCATTTCCCTTGGAGACGTTTACAAAGGGCTATGGTCTAGATTCAGAACAGAGAGACGCGTTGCAGTAAGGGATTGCCGCCGGTGTGGAGGTAGGCACATCGCTGCTCCAAAATATTGTAGCCTCAGATTAGGTACAGCCCAGAGGGAACCAACACGCCCTGGGCACATATCGGGAGTTTGCCCTCTACTAGTTGAGTCGAAGCAGCCACCGAGCAAATAACTGTCCGTTGTTATTACTAGCCGCAAGCCTTGCTCGGGACGATACATATGATGACACAGAGGCTTCTTTCATTAAGCGCCGTTGATGATACTTCAGCACGTTGGTAAGATGTGCCTGACAGCTCTCGAGTGCAGCTAGGATCAATCTCCGAAAGCAGAAGTATTCACGTACTTGTACAGATACCTATTACTAGCGCTTGCAAATCAGACCATAATCCAATACTGCATCAGGGGACCCAAGAAGCGGCCCATGGGAGGATGAGCCGACACGGGGCCATGCATGTCACCCAGCTGGGGTGTGCTCTTGCACACTAACCTTAAATGAGGGAGAAGTTCAATGTACTCTCTGTATGGTACTTTTCCGCAAACCACTGAGCCATGTCTCATTCCCACGATGGGTGGTTCTCTCCGATCGGCTCGCGCCTCTGCCCAGCGTAGTACTATGTATACGTATTGCCTAGTCTATGTTTCTCGGTACAAAAAGACGATGGGCATGATGTCTAGCGCAGCCCTGAGTTACAACCCAATAGCGTCTAGACTCAGAAGACGAAGAAGGTGTTTCCGTAATGGGAAATCGCCAATATGCCGCGTTGTGCGAGTAAGCCTTGGTTGTATTACGTGAAGTGCTGCGGTTTATCGTTGGAGACACGAACACTCACTGTGTTACACATCAACGCATAACTAGCTTACAGTCTATTGAGAATGGGCCGGACGCCATGGATGGTAATCTTCTCTCTGAAGCCTCGCCGACCTCGACAATACCTGGTACCGTCCGAATGCCCAGCGCCTAGTTAAGAAGGCCGTTAACAGCTATCTCTAAACTGCCGTGCCTAAGTGGTCCAGGATGGACAGCAGGCCCGCCCCTTAGCCCCTCCATACCCTCCATCACGGCAGATCACGTTGACGAAAGAAGGGTGCTCCCGCAGCGCATGAGGTTACGGGGGAAGATAAGCTTCACCACCGCCCGTCCACGACGGCGGCCAACATCTACCCGCGATGACGAGGATGACTCCCCCGAAAAGGGATGTGGAAGGGGACTGCTGGTGGCACAAATGATCGTCACCAAGGCAGCCAGCCCGCGCGTGCGCGCGCGCATGAAGCGATATCAAGTGGAGGCGGGCTCTCCCATAGTATTATGTCCCCTCACTTCACATGCGTACCGTTGGTCGGAGCAGGCGAGACTTGCTTGGTCAGGTTGATCAAGGGAGGACTTAGCCACTTGGCCCAACTCGCTGTCCCGCTTCTAAGTAAAGAAACAAAAGCCTGTAAGCGATCTCTATGCCGTGGTAGCAGCGGTAGATCTTTCACTACCTCCCTAGGTAGCAGTGGACGCAGCCTTACCTCCCTCGGAGGCGAAAGGGTGTAATCCAACCCCAGATTCTTTTTCCGTCTCTCTGGATTGGTATGCTCCTATATCGCTTTGGCCGGGCTAGCTGTGAAGGGACCGTACTTTATCCAGTGCTTCGATTCATTTATCCGGTGTTCCAGAAGCTCGTATTGTAACGTAGGTACTCCCACAAACGGGCTGATTCTGGCTTATGTGCCTGGTGACCCAGCGCCATGCGCGGAGATTCCCGTCTTGAGGAGGTCAGTGTCGCACATGCATATTGGAGACTTACGAGCAGTGCATACATCACAGAAACAAGCGAGATGCTACAAGCCAGCTTTCCAGTACCGGCGCGACTGCGAGAGCTTAGGAGGGCCACCGGCACTCGACCATCATCGTCCTAGAACGAACCGACCTTAGTGTAGTGAGTGGTCCCGAGGCAAAGCGAGACAGCTCGCAGCAGGCCCGGTTACGATGCCTACTAACGTAAGTACTTGCAGTAGGTTATCGCGCCGGCAGCCAGCGTTGAGCGGTACTCGATGGAGACCAGGTGAGACTCTGCGCAGCTGAGCAGCCAAGAAAAGACACAAGGCGTTTCTCCCGCCCCCACGAACCGCGTTTTGGGCAATGTCGGCTCGCAAACACATTAAGCCTGGTCATGGCACAGCCTGCCGAACAGGAAAGGGCTCGACGACGAGAGGGAGAGAGGCACTAGCTATCCTGCATCGTCGTTTTAGCCTGGAAGGGCCGAATGCAGGCCGGATATATTATCCTGCCCAATCCCCACAGGCCATCTGCACACACTCCTATGCGTAGTGCGCACCTCCAACAGCGCGAGCATATGCAGTAAAAGAAAGACAAAGCAATGACGAAGTCTACTGCTGGGTTTGCCGGGATGCTGCCGAGGTAGTCAGCAACGTCCCCTGCTCTGGCAATCACCCCCCAAGAAACCAAAAAATGTCGTGCAGCAGAAGTGGCTGTCCGTCACCTACGGGGAGTACCTACATAACAAGCAGTAACCGCGACGAGCATAGACGCCCTTGCGGACTGTGTGAATGGAACAGGTCAGTAAAGTCCACAGCACTAGACTGTACTGGGATAGAAAGGAAAAGGACCGCGCATACTGTATCTCGCAGCCTCCAACGCCGCTCTCGTCAGCGACCTAGAGGTGAGTTAGATGGCCGACTCGATCCCTGCCCAGCCAACCAACGATCTTGTCCCAAGACAGAAATAGATACAGGGGGGGGCCATGGCACGCACGTATTATTTTGCCCCTAGTCGGCACTCGGTCACCAGAGGATGCACATCGAATGCCATATCGAGTGTCAAGATTCGGGGCTGCCAAACACACCCAGGTGACGTTGCTGTTGTAGTACTACCACCACCGCCGTTGCAATCCGAAGATGTCTCTGTTTGCCATCCACGTGCAAGCGTCGATGTCGTGTTCTTCAGCGACGTCCCATCCGCTGGTTACTCAATACCTTGCCTTGCTTGCTGGCTGAGAACGCGTTGCATTGCCTTACATGACACATTACTCCGACGTCTGGGAAAGGAGCAAGCAGCTCGAAAGCTGAATCCTCCATCCTCATGCCAGTGGCCCGGTGGCGAATGACCATGGCGGGAGTAGGCTGGGAGCGGCAGGCTGGGAGCATCAGAGATGGCTGAAATACGACGGACAGTTGCTTTCTGCTGCTGCCGCCATACACGGCGGTGTGTTTGGCACCCCAGCCTAACTTTTGATAGTAACGTAGTGGCTCTTGTTGAATGTTTCGGTTCATCATCCCTCACGTTTTCCCGTACACGCACAAGGGTTGTCGTAATAACTTACTACATAGAGCTGTAATTCTCTCCAACGAGAGACCCTTCGCTCGAGCGCTGCCTATCGCCACGTACCGCTGAGCAGCCGTGTGGTAGGACTTTGAGGCCCATCCGGTGCCCTAACCCAAAGATCTCGATATTACTACACGGCCCGGTTCCGCTAACGTAAGGTACGGTAAACTTCATGATACGCCCCAGGTCGCAGCAGGTCGCAACAGGTCGCCAACAAGAAAAAATCCAACACAAGGAGACAGGAGATTGACAAACATGCATGGCCGGCAGCACGGGCGCGCACCAATAGGGACACAGCCATGGCCTGGTTGCTGCTGCAAAGTGGTCCCGAAACCCTCAGAGTGCGCCCTGCGACTCCCTCGTCTCCCTCCACCTCTGGCTCTTTTGGCTGCAACCTACGTACCACTGGCGGTGTTTATTTCTCTTGCTCCAACAGATCCCGCATAGCGATAGGTCTAGGCAAACTGCTACACCATCGGGCTGTCTCTGTTCCTTTCTGACTTTCGATGGTCGAGATGGTACAGCCTTACCCCGTGCGTAAATAAGCAGCGAGAGATTTACTACCTCGTCGCGGTGGTGAATACGAGAAAAGGGGGAGAGCAGAACCAGAAAATAGCCCCCTGCAGATCATATAGATATGTACGTAGTAGGCAGGAATCTCGACTTGACATTGAAGAGTGTCGAAGTCAGTAATACGACGAGGATCGTCTCCCAATCCAGCCGGATAGAACCGAGCGTATGACGAGGTACCTACTGTGAGGCACGTCGTAGCTCCCTCTGTATCACTTCGAGCCGAGGGGGCGCTTACTTTTGCCCCCCCTGCCTTTGTCCCAAGGCTCGACGACCGCGCGCTCGCTTAGACTATCTATGAGGTAGTGGGCTATGGAGCCGGGAATATAAAATTATATCGGCATAAGAGATAGCTGGCTACGACCGGGACCCTGTTTCGGTGAGTATGGATGGTTACGGAAATAATCCATCATGTTATCGCCATTCGTGCGTGCAGAGGGATCAGAGCTGAGGTCAAACGCAACGATGATGTGTATTGATCTTGGCTCGCGTTTTATCTCTCTCCCTCCCCTGCGCGACCCCTTTTCCTTGGGGGGTTGGAAGACGGGTTGATGTCACCCTGAAGGAGTGTAGACATAGAAGCTGCGGGAGCAAATCTACGCCGAAGCCAACAGATGGGGAAAATTTTTATATTTATCACTTATCTTACATAGTAATCAGTGACTAAGAATCCTATCATATCCCCTCCAGCACCCAAGAAGAGGAACCGTCTCATGCCCTTTCGTCCATGTACTTCGTACATCTCCCCCATACCCCAAAAGACCGAATGTAACACGGGCCAACCAGCGAGGGCTATCCGAGATGCGGGTGAGCAGCAAATGTCGAGGACGGCCCAATTTGGGGGAAAGGGGTAAAGGGGGCGGGACGTAAGGGAGTATCGTCACCCAATATGCTGATAGGCATTCCACGGCCGGGGCTTTCGCTGCCTGACTGCCTGACAAAGCCCTGGCCCCGTGGTACGAATCGAAATGCGGGAAAATGAGCGATGTAATAACCCCGTATGGCGTGGCACATGCAATTTTGCCATTTCGCGACAGCTGTCGGGGCCCGCCTCTAAAATGCAACCTCATTTGCTTTCGCTATCGCCGACTGGCGTGGCTGGGGCTTAGCCGGCGCGCTCGATGTGAAGCTCAAGTGTGTGCCCGATTCGTAAATGGCCGCGATGGTATTTTGGTAAACGGAGCCAAGGAGCAGAAGGTCGACAAAGTTGAGTAAGTCGTGATAGCGGTCTGGCCAAGTAACAGCTGGGTCAATCGATAAAATATTTATGAGGCTGGTATTACATGAATACGCGCTGCAAATTATTGCCTATATCGAGCGGGAAAGTACCTGGAGAAGAGATCGATTGAATCTTGTTCTACTTTACCCTCAACGAATAAGATGGGCTGGGGAGCATATCAGGTTATTTCACGTCTTACATCATTTCATGCATTGTCTATTTCACAAAACTAAGTGTCATTCATCATCGCTATCTGAGTCGAAGAAATGCTCTTCGTCATTAAGTGCGAGCTGCACGAAGTGCCTAATCCAAGCTTCTTGCTGGGGATTTAGATCTGGATCTGGTTGGCCGCCATCGCGGCCAATCGCCGCGGCTTGCCGGGCCACACGTAGAGGTATACGAACACCGTTGATATTGCCACTGAAACACTTTACGTCAGTTACTTGTCATGTTCGCTTACATACATAAGTTACTCCGTAATCGTAGGGGATTTAGAACACATGTATTTTGCCTGGAAGAGCAACAAAAAAAAAGAAGAAAAAAAAGGACTTAAGCGGCTACTTACCGGGCTGCCCCCTGACCTCGATTTCGATCGTTATGCTGATTCATGCCGACGCCACCTCTCCCGCGTCTGTTGGCTCCACGGCCACCTCGATGGCCTGCATTAATTCTTGGGTGTGGAAGCGGCGCGGGAGCATTTGCGACAGCGGCATTACGAGGAGCTGCTTCTCTCTCCCGCGCTGCGGCAATATTACCCTCGATTCGAAGAACGAGGGGCCCTTCACGAGCAACGACAGCCCTCATTTCGGGAGGCGGCTGGGGACCTCGGGGCGCTGGAGGGGGTTGGGCTGCCTCGCGTCTGGGCTCTTCTCGAGCCGGTGGCGCAGCGCGCGGTCGCTGATGAAGAATCTCAAGATGCTCGCCGTATTGACCAGCAGCAACGTCGGCGTTGCGCATGGCTTCACCCCCCTCGTAACCGATACCGACGTCATTCCCATCACCACCTTCTAGCTCCCAGAGCCTCATATAGCAGCTACTTGCCCCATCTGAAGGCTGAGTGTTGAAATGCTTGTATGGATTCGACGGATCCAACCACGCAGAACATAAGTAACAAAAATGAGTCTGGCAGCGGAAACATCGCATATGATTGCAGCCGTGTGATTTCTGGCAAGGAGCCGCACATGTGGGGCATGGCGTTGAGTGTAATCTAAGATATTCGAGCGAAGCTTTCTCCTCTTCGGTGATGGCATCATTTCTCTCCTTTGGGAGGCAGTAGTTGAATTCGCCATGCCAGCCCTGCCCACAGCGGGTGCAGAAAGCGAACCCACAATCTTCGCAAATAGCCAGGAGCCCCGTATCTTCGTCATCTTCATCGTCCGAATCGGCGAGCTCAAGACCCTCTGGCTTCTTATGCTTCTTGGATCGGGCTGCACCCTGGCACCAAGAACGGGGACAATAAACAGTGTTCTTGTCAGATTCGAGCTTATTCTTGTGCTTTAACATGACGAAGCGCTTGACCGTATCCTGGTCCAAGGGGATCTGCAATAGCTCGCTAGGGCTGATAGAGGTCTTCAGTTTTCGCCCCTTGGGAGATGGTTCTTTCGTAGCATTCTTCTCACGCTCCTTTGCGCAATTCGGCTCAAGACAAGTAACTGCAGCGACATTGCCTTCCGCGATAGCATTGTTGTAGAAGTCTTGCAAACACGGAACGCAAAATACGTGACCGCAATCGATCATCTTGTGGCATACAAAGCCTTTCTTCGGATCTACATTTCTATATTAGCTTGAATGTGGTGGCGCCTAGGGGAAAAAGTTCAGATGCTCACCTAGACATATTCCGCATTCGAAGGTTTCCTTCTCGAAGGCTTTGCGCTTGGCGTTGATATCATAATCCAAAAGAGCAATTTTATGATCCAGACTGACCTCGAGGGTCCCATTAGCATCGACGAGGCCAAAGACATCGTCACTTGTTTGTTGGAGATCGTCGATGTAGGTAAAAATGACTTGGTCACGCCCAACATCTTCCCATAGTCTAGTGACATCTGTCTCAAGTTTCCTTATGATGTCGTCGGACAACCATGGTGGCGACGTTGTTATCGAGACAACTGGCGGTGTCTCTTGTGGATAACCGTGGGGTAGGAGGATATTGACCTGTAAAGCGGGCAAATTCAGCAAAGCCTGCGAATCCGCCTCTGGCGCCACCGCGGTTGCCGGTTGCGATGGCGCATGAGCAGGTGGTTCCCCCGTCGCTGCCGGGAATAGGACAGTGAGTGGCTTCGATAAGCTCACGGGAAGCTCGATGTATATCTTATGAGGGTCGTCCACGTCGACTTGGAGCTCGGGATATATGGCTGTTAAGGTTGACAGCTCAATGTCACGAGCGTCCTCATCCCCATCCATGATGGTCGGTCGCTACCGGCTCGTATCGAGAGTAAACAGATGAAGAAGCGTGGTCGTGTGCATGTCTAAGAGATGGCCAAGCTGTACAGCTGGATGTCACTTGATCTGTAATTCCCTACGTAGTGAGGCTTCCGAGCTTTATCGTGGAAGCTAGCGGGGCAGTATGTGTTGGTTCTCTTGAAAGCTTGTCTTTTGGCTTGTCTAGCTTAAGAGGAAGCCCATAGTAGCGTCCAAATTGTCTATGAATAGCGGTAGTTCAGAGCACGAAGCAAGATGAGAGTTTCAAAGTCCAGATTGTAAGTTTAAAGTTCAGTGAACTACTTGTAAGACTGTGAGCCACCGAGCCAGTCATCCGGTGGCGTTGGCGGGCGGGCGGGCGTGGCGGTGGGGCCGTCTAACCTAGGTGGCTGGCCCGGGCTCTGAGCGCCAGCTGCGAGAGCCCCCAGTTCAGCTGCTTGACGGCTTCCATGATGCTACGTACTTCATCGAACCTAGTACCTGTCTAACTAGTGCATGTGCCGTGCTCGTGTTGTCCAGAGATGCCACTTCGAATTGTCGGGTTTGCTCTAAGGTAGAGCAAACACCACCACACGGAATTGCGCAGAACGGTGGTGGTGTTACTTCGCCCTGACTTGACCTCTTTTGCAGCACCTTCTTCATTTCCAAAGTAATGCATCCCTGAGCAATCTCCCAGGCTAGCTGATCAACACGCAGGCGGGCCGCCATGGCAGACGATATCGTGCCTCTAACATCCTTTTCCCTGACACATGTTCATTATGTACGTGCTCACCTAGCTATCTCCTTCTACGCAATTCTTCTAGACGTCAACGAAGCGTTCTCGCTAACTCTGCTCTCCACTGGCAGGACCCTACCGACCGAGTATCGTACCTATGCGCCTGGCTGGCCCTCGTCCCGCAAGGTCTCTGCGTCATGTACGTAACGCTGATCTGGTCGACACGCGAGATAGAGATAGTGCTCCTAGGGGCGGGCCAGTTCGCATGCGAGGTCCTCAATTTTGGGCTCAAGCGGCTGATCAAGGAGGAGCGCCCACCGCGCATGAATGGGAACGGCTACGGAATGCCTAGTAGCCATGCACAATTTGTCACCTTCTTCGCCGTCTCCATGGCCCTCTTCCTGCTATTTCGACACCAGCCGCCGGGACCGGAACGTAGAAGGAGCAACCACACGCCGATGACGCTGCTGGAACGTGGGTTTTGGAGCGCGGTGGGCTTACTGGGGGCCTTCACGGTTGCCTGGAGTCGAGTGTATCTGAACTACCATACCGAGAAACAGGTGCTGGTTGGGTGTACGGCTGGGGCGGTGATTGCGGTCGCCTGGTTTGCCATAACAAGCATTCTACGTCGGATCGGTTGGGTGGCTTGGGCCTTGGAGACACCGCCAGCACGATGGCTGAGGGTCAGAGACCTAGTCGTAGAAGAGGACCTGTGTCAAGCCGGCTGGGAGAAATGGAATGAGAGGGCGGCCGTGTCGCAAGCTCGGGATAAGAAACGACGTTGACAGACAGCCGACTGGCTTCCCCGACGCCCTGTCTGGATGAAGGGCCCGTCTGGCTTTATGCATAGAAATTCCAACGAAATGAACTATCTTGACTGTGTTGTTTTCTCTATCTTACGATCAAGGTGCATTTATGTCTTTGGTAATGACTGACGTCTTAAAGTATACCTACTGCTTATCTGACTAGATAGTACCTCGAAAATATGAAAGTGTAGGTGACATAATTGAGCCCCCGAAGTACGGAGATGCTTACCTAGGTAGTGCGACGGTGGCACGGGGTCACCAAAATTTACGGGGCAGCCAACAACCACTTAGGGGCTCGTAACCTCTAGGTTAAGCTAAGCACCTAAAGTAGGTACCTAGTACGGTAAAGGTATCGCCATGCCACTTCGCGTCTTTCACAATCGCAGGTAAGCACATCCCGCGTCATATCTCTCATACCTCTGCTCTGGTGTGCCCACCTCCTCGTTTCCTACCTCCGAGCTCTCTTCTCCCGTTTCCTCTTCTTGCTCGCGCGCTATCTGATATTTATCCGGCATTTTAGTTGCCCATGGTCATGTCCCATTCGGCACAGCCCTGCTCTTCACTATGAGTGAGCTTTTGGACCGGTATATGCGCTTGGCCCTGGATCGCGAGGCAATATGAATCCCCTGTGGCCCCCGAAGCTCGCCGGCGACGGCTCTGAGGCTGTCAAGAATCCCATCGATCTCGCTGATACGGGCGTCGCGGACATCGGGCCCGGAACCGCCAGATCGTCGTCCGGTCTCCCTCCCCCGCGGCCGGCAATTCACCGGATCCAGCTCCCGTTGCATCCTCCCAGCCAGCCTCCCCCTGCGGCTCCGAATACCCAGCCGCCGGACTCGCTCTCCCTAGCGCAACTTCGACGCTTCGTCTCGGAGTTTCCTCGAGCGGAGGCCGCTGCGTACGACTTCGAGTACGCCGACACAGCGTCCCATGCCGAGGAGATAGACGAGTGGTTTTCCTACCAGTTCTGGCAGTTTGTGCGGCTCGTGAATGCACAAAGAGCCTACGAATCCCAATGGGAACATGACCTGGCTGCGAAGGAGGATGAGGTTGCATGGGACGAGGCGGCCGAAGACGACAAATCTACCTTTATACGCCAAGCTTTGGACGAGGCGAAATCGGACGACTCTGCCGTCTGCGCCGCTGCGACAGGAAAACTTGTTTACCTCGTTCTGGGGAGATGGGCAGATACTGCCGGACCGCCTGCCGGCGACACGTCAAAGCTGCGAACGCTCGCGACTCCGAGACAACTTGCTGCCATAAAGGTCGGCGTGAAGGCTGTCGCTGAGTTAGATGGTATTCCTGTGATTTGGGAAGCACTGCGCCATGCGCTTGATTCTGTCTTGTATGTTGTCAGTTCCTGTAACATCTGCCCGATCTGACTAACAGCTTGGCTTAGATCCGATGAAACACCTATGGTGCAAGCTCACAACAGGCAGGAAATCCAGGACGGGATTGTGAACTTGATGACCATCATGTACATGTTTATACAAGTAGTATTGGGTGACCCCGAGGGGATGGAGTCGGTGCGAGACCAACTTGGTGAGTATGACATGATCCACTGAACAAGGTCAACACCCTAAACATCGCAGTCTCATTGCAGCCAGGCCTTCCGGCATATCTGCTCACAGTCGCAACGAAGTTCCGGTTTTTGGAACTGAAGGATGATTCGGTTGTCGTTCCTCATGTCCAAGTCAGTTCTCCCATTACCCAACAACTTAAGAGCATCCCCGCTGATCATTGTTAGACACTCTTGATGCTCTGGAAATCCATTTTGCTTGTTTTTGGAGGCACCAAGGAGATCGACGAGGCAAAGCGGGCACTTAGGGAGACTAGCACTGATGATAAGGACAAGAACATAATCATCGCCTCGCCTTTAGATTATCACGTTTTCCGGCAAGAAATTACCTCAAAATACCCGGCCTACATGCCTCCTCCGTCGAAAATAGCCTTTAACGCAGATAATATCTCGCTATTGCCACCTCTGCCCAACCATCCCACTAGGAATAATGGTTCTAATGGAATACTGCCCGCTCCGCCGGGAACACAGAGCGGTGGCGCCTCGATTCTACATCAGCCGGTGCATATCGCCACCCCTGCGCCCTCGCCACCACCCTCCCCAACTGTAGGGGGGAAGGGAGGCAAGAAGCAAAACTACCAGACAAACCAGAATTTCCCATTCCTTTACCCTCCGCTGGACGAAACAAGCAATAGTGCCGGAGGTAAAGGTGCTGCGGGTTCCCAGCAAGCACTTGTTGGTCGAAGGTGGGAAGGTAGCGATGTCCCTGCTTCTATTCTTGAGGCCGGAGAGCTATTCTCTAAGAGGGTACGTATGACACGCGCTACAAGGCAGCTTTGGGAACAGCGACAACAGTTTCAGAGATTTGAGAGGGGCTGGGAACCGCTCGAAACCGACGATGATGAGATCACTAACCTGGATCTTGATGCCCTGGGCGGAGATGATGACAACGTTGATACGGATAAACTTCTCGATTTCATCAATAATAGACAGCAAAAGAAAAGTAAACGCGTCATCGATTATGGTCCTGATCCGGATGTATCGGGAGACATGAAACGGCGTCTCGAGGCCGTGGAAGAATTCTATGTGAGTTATTGCTTGTACAGATGCATAGATGCACTACTAACTAAGCCTAGGAAGCCTCTCTCCCTCAGTTGCAATCGTTGGTTATTGTACTCATGAAAGTCCTTTTGGCCTCGGTGACGGCACACATATCGGCTGGGTCCCTCACCCAGGCCGGGTCAGGGTCAACAACTGCTCGCGACACCGGCAGACCTGTTTGGAATCGATCTGTGGACAGTTCATCAGGAACTAATGGCTCCATAAACCAAGACTTGGCAGCACACGTCAACGACCCGTATGCTGGTAGAACCTTGGAAATTGAAAGTAAAGCGTCGACTGCAATCATCCTTTTGCTTCTTAAATGGCTGAAGATATCACGTAAGCACTAAACACTGACGAGAACGAAAATTTCTAACCCCTTTAGATGTTTTAAAATTCGAATATTTAACTCAGCTTCTGCTGGACTCTAATTACATCCCGCTGGTGCTTAAGTTGTTTGCCCATCAAGATATCCAGCAGGTCGTTGATAGCAAAGCCGACCACATCGAAAACAGGTAAGAAATGCACTGTTATCTCTTAGGGATCTATTCTAACATGGTTCTAGCTTTTTTCACTTTTGTAACCAGCGCATAAATCCTGGGGACAAGATTGTCACTGACGCTGGCGATACTGAACCTGCAGAGGAAAGCGAAGATGAAGCTGCACCTCCTCCTATTAGACGTCGACGGTCACCAGTGGATACTGAAGAGGGCCAGGGCGAAAACGAGGCGGGCGCGAAGCAGATGAATGAGCAGAACTCCAGCCGCCCCGAAGTGGACGAGCTGGGTTACCCAGTCAATCCCCTTCCCCAGGAGCCTATCACAGATTTCTCGTGGCGGAACTTCTTCGCCCTCATTAACTACCTGCGTATCATGCAGAAGATATGCAAAAACAAGGCACATCGTAATTTGCTGCTTGTACAGTACAAGTCGTCCAACATTTTACGAAAGTCGCTCAAAATACCCCAAAATGAGCTGCGCCTATATACCCTGAAACTTTTCAAGAATCAGGTCCCCTATTGTGGTCGTAAGTGGCGACAAAGCAACATGCGCGTCATTACCGCCGTATATCTACATTGCCGGCCCGAGTTGCGGGATGAGTGGCTCGCTGGCAGCGACGTCGACGCTGAGGTCGAGGAGGCCCTACCCCTCGAGCAAGCGCTTCGGAGCCTGACACACTGGTTCAACGTTCGCATGTATCCCGAGAAGATGGCGCCCGAGATCGGGGCCGCGCTTCGTAATCAGCAGGACTTTTTCAGGCGAGAGCTCGAGAAGCACGACATCTGGAATGAGGGTATCGCCAGCATTGCTGCGGCGCAGACTGAAGGTGTTGGCGGGGAGTGGGAACAACCGGCTTGGCCTTGAGGCCGGCCTATCTGGGGTTCTACTACGAGTTATACGAGAGATCGGTGGGAGTGACGATAGAGAGTCTTTGACTGCATTGTTTAAATTATCGAAAGTCGGGACAAAGGTTGTTCGTTGTTGTCGAGTGCTTGTCAAGCGTTGTATTGCCGATGACTGGCTTTTATCACTTTTGTTACCCAGCATAGTGTCCCCATAGGTAGTCAGCAGCAACAGCGCATCTATTAGAAAAACCTCCTCCTAATAAGCGGCCCTCTGAATCTAACTTGTACGTCCTCTGTACGAACCGAATTGACGCGAATCGCGGGAGCATGGGAAGATTACAACTTCAAGACGTCTGGCGAAGTCTTTCAAAGTCCTACCCGCATTAACGCGAGTAGGTAGTTTCGTAATGTAGAAACCGTATGAATGCTATCTTAGCCAGTAAGACTTCAATCCCACGAAACAAAGCAGCCTACCCTATAGCAGTGCGTAGGTACTCTTTGACAGATAAACTTCACCACCGGCAACAAGGCACATTAAGGCATACCTGAATCAAAGTTATGGAAATCGTTACGCGCTATCAAAGATCTAGAACATAATGCTTTTGCATTTCGACTTGGATAAAGTTTGTAGAAGAAGAAAAAAAGCGAACAAAATAAAAAATCGGGGGTATTTTTAGCACCAAAGGAGTAAGAACAAAGAGTACTGCCTACAATACTCAAACTGCCACAGCAAACAAGGAACTTAAAAAAAAAAAAACGTTGCAGGTGCGATTCCCTGCGCCACGATAAAAAATTCCGACAAAGCACCCACAACCCCCAGTGAACACCAGGCGTATAATGCATAATGCGCGTGCGTGTGTGTCGTTCGTGGGTATCGACACATCCATCCCATCCCCAAAAGCCAGCCTGATACTCCTCAGAAACTTTAGTACGACGTGTTCGTCGCACCCCATTTCCCTCATCAATAGCACACACATAAAAGACTCCCGTCGTTACCCTGTAACCTTCTAGCGCCTGAAAGTGATTGGTAAATGTGACGCCCCGATCCCCGGTCTTCGGTCTAGCAGTACCGTGTATACTAGCCGTAGAGATGCTCCTAGTTCTTTCTAAACAGCCGTTTTGTGCTGCCCACCTTCCCGATCTCGCCAAATTTCTCATCTGTCGCCTTCTTGTGGCGCCCTTGCGTATGCGACAGCAATGATGGCCGTAGCTGTTCAGACGAGGCGGAAGGGGCGAGTCGCTCGCCACTAGCCATGCGTACCTTGTGCTTCACACTCTCAATCCAAGCACGGCTTTCGTCACTGATATCCCTGCGCTTGGCTGCTTTGGGGCCAGCAAGACCGAGTGAGCTATCCTCTTCGTCCCAGTCAATGTGTGATGAGCCCCGTGACCTCACTGATGCCTCAGACGCCGGTGTATTCGAGTTTTCCTGTAGAACCGAGGCTGTCGGTCGTGGGGTTTTTGGTATTTTTGGGATCCCACCTTGGCCGGAATTCTGTCTAGTCTTCTGGACGGTAAGAGATGCCATTGGCGAGTCATGCGAGGAGCCGGGGCGACTCCTAGGGCTCGATCCGGTGCGCTTGTTTATACTAGGAATGGCGTCGGTAACCTCAACTCTACCCTCGCCTTTGGATCGGGACCCGTGATGGATGGCATAATCTCGGAGGTATTCCCCGAGATCAGACCATCCGCCGCCGACCCGTACCATGACTCGCTCATTCTGTTCTCCAACGCACCGAATAAACAGTTTAATGGGCATCTCACCAGATCGCGAGAGATGATAGAGCCGTATCCCTTGGCTACTGGTCGACCTTGGACGGGTATCTCGTACCGGAGCTAGCATAAAAGAGGGTGTTCCACTTCGTGAGAAGGATGGGGTTACCGTCCTCGAATCGGCTCGTGAAGAAAGGGCTGAGGCTGGACGACGTGATGAATCGGAGTGGCGGGACTTCGGCCGACCAGGCAATTGAATATCAGGGGGGTTCAAGTTAATGCCGCGCTTTTTCAATTCAATCTTCGCTGGTATGGTTTCGAGCAGTTCTTTAAGTTGTTTCTGTAGATGATCGTCGTCGCTGACCGTACTAATTATGCTCATGCGACTCGGACTGCCGAGCTGGCTGTCCCATTCAAAAGATGCATCCGGATCAAATACGACAGGCGGCTCAAGAGGACTCCGGGGTGGCGAGTCATCAGCTTCAGGCAAGGGTGCTATTTCGGGAATATCTTTGAACGTAACTGAGGTCGATCTTGGCTTGTACCTTAGTGGTGGTGAGCTAGGTGGACTTATAGCATCGCTTGAGAATGGTTCGTCAGGGTCTGGCAATTGAGGTAACTCTGGCTCGATAGAGGCTTCACGAAACATGCCACGGTCAGAATAAGCCGGCGAGTAGTTCGATGAGCCATGAAGAATATTAGAAGCGAAAGATGGATCGCTGTCTTTTCGTGCCTGAAGGTATGTCGGGGGCAACTGAGGTTCCTCATCTTCTTCGTTCACCGACTCCAATATTGACGGCTCAAAATCCTCCTCAGGAGAAGGTCTTAAGTGCACTCCGTGCTTTGATTGCTGATTAGTAGACTGGCGGATAACATTCCGGTTTAATTCCAGTAGGGTGGGATCCTGGCTAGAGACATGACTTGCATCGTCTATATCCTCTGACCCGTCATAAGTTGGGTTCGATTGTTTTCTGGTTAATTTAGTATGAGACGTAGAGGAAGAGACAGCTGGTAATTTCTGGTTATTTGACCTTGTCGAGGCAGCCTTATCCGTAGTTTTAATATTTGATCTTGATGCTTTTACTTGCGGTCCCGGGTTGGAGAGGCGTTGATTTTTAATGCGCTTAGCAGAATCATTATTCTGAGACACCGCTCTCGCGCCTTTGTTGCTCGATTTATCAGCTAGGATCCTGACTGCCCAGGATTCTCGATCTTCTTCTTCCAAAGGCTCATAGTCTGAAAATCCTGGGCTCGTAGGCATTTTCGTTGGACTCGTATCTTGAATTTGAATACTCGGTGAGGGGAATTTTGGCAGAAAACGTCTGTTTATGCCACTAGCTGTGGGAAGATTGGAGTACTCTCCTTCCCGTACTTTCCGCTCTGCTGTAGTTGCCCATTCAGCATAGTCTCGTTCGATAGATTCCATACGGTCCAACCATTCTTCGGGCAGAGTATCCGCCGTCCCCTCTAACGTATCTAGCATGTAGTCTAGATCCCGACCTGGCCTTGCTACTTTTTTTTGTAGTACGGTTCTCATAACGTCGAAGTCTTTTTGAGAGAGATGATGCGTCGAAGATTTGGCGTCCTTCGTTCTCCCAATAAATTCAGGAGGGGTACGGGCCGGGGACTCGATGGCGCTCCATGCGGAAAGCAGAACCACCTCAGCATCTGAGATCATTATGAGTAATGGTGGGACCATGCGTAAAACAACCAGTCGTAGAGTCCAAGTGCGCATTAATCTTGACAGCTTAGATAAGGCAGGCAGAGCCTGGACAGTAATTGCGGTGACAACAGCAGTTATGTCCTCCATCTTGGCGAATGAGAAAGCCGAAGTAACAGAACGACCGGCATCGGAGAACGGCGTACCTGGCCGAGATAGCGGAAGGATGTGATTGTGTAGGACTTGATTCTTGATCTCCTCCAAGTCCAAGCCCTCCATATCCTGATGTATCTGTTCGATTCGTTCCTCGTACCGAGCTACATCATTAGCCAAGAGACTGCCACAGTAAATGGTATCAGGTTGAGAAGTAGCCTGTTGCACATCTCTGGATGCCTCAGGTTCGAACAACTTCCTTCTCTTGCCCGGGGGCATCTCAAAGCCGGATGATGTATCGCTGGTAGGCCAGGGCCAGTCAGAGAGTTCATCAAGCCAACAATGAATCGACTTAGAGGCAAGAGCAGTCTTCAAAGCAAATGCCTGCTCGGATATCGATGCTTGGTCTAGGCATTTCTTGAGGGGGCCAGCAGGTGATTGGAGAGCTTCAACGGCTGTTTCTGGAGTGAGTTGTGAAAGTAGGTCATCATAAGGACGTTTCTGGCGAGACGGCGAGGGCGATTTCGTGCGTGAAGGAGGTGGTCGCACCCGCAAAGTGCCTCGTGGGCCTGTCGGGGTGGAAAGAATTGGCTCAGACATAGCAAAATGCTACTTTTTTTCTCGCTTTAGGGGGCTCTCGTTGTCAGTAGGGTTTCCGGATAACAGTCATAGTCCGTGGGACAGGCCAGTCTGGGACACGAGGAGGTATTCATGTGGAGGGATCCATCATGTCAAGTAGCGGGTTGAGATTCTCGTCTGGAGTTGGCATGGCCCCGAGCAGAATTCCGATCGCAATGTTTGCCGTTTGTCCTGTGGGTTCCCCAGGACTGCGCAGTTGTCGTTACTGAGATGAAAAGATCGAATCAAGGTCAGGGGTCGTGTCTCTGGAAGTCGCGTTGTCGTTGAAAGAAGGGTCTCGGGTGCAACGGTTTGCTGCAGGGTAGGGGGCGAGTTCGCAGAGTCGGATGGCAAATAAGAGAAAGAAAGAAACAGTTGGCAAGACAACAGCACGGATCAGATAAAGAACTGCCTTCCAGTAGAAAGAGTGACGTTTGACGCAGGTAGGCACAGTCGCGTTGCCGATGCCGATGCGAGTTGGGATTGGGATCTGGGCCGGGTATAGGGGACGGAGACACGGCGGAAAGGTCAGGAAACGGAAGAATCGGATGAGGACCAGAGGCCTTCTAAACTAGTGGCACAAGGCACAGAGAACGAAGAGACAAGAGGGTCGTAGTCGGGGAGTCCGGGCCATAAAGAGGAGGGAGGCCGTAGAGATGAGGTAGGGTCCGTTTGATAGGCGGCTGGCTGAATAAGTGTTTCGGCCGCGGACCGCCAACTTTCAGCGCACGGCTTGAAGCTCGCTCGCATGGACCATTCAGCTGATCAATCGGTAGTCGACGGGCATCGATCTGTACGGGCCGCACATTCTCTATTCCGGATCGCCCTGCTGGACACGCCTTGCCCCCCGACAAGAATTGAAAGAACCGAGGAGATGATGGTTGAGGATTAGAGAAGGAGGAAACAGGGCAGAGCTTGGATACGGCACTCACTGTCGCAAAGATGGAGCGCTAAGCTAAGAAGCCAAGCCCGTCAGAAGGAGGATCCCGCTATTGCACTACTTATCAAATAAGTACCTACGGTACCTCCAAGCCATTTATCTACCAAACTACGGAGTACCTATTACTTACTAGATCACCTTCTACCTAACCTACTAAGCCAAATACCCAAGTAGATAAGATAGTCACTTTGCAGAGTTAGATAAATAATCACTTACTAAGTACTGACTGTGTATGCCTTTATATTTCCTATAGGAGTACATATAAGTGGTGTTGTGGGTAGCGAAGCAGGTAGGTGGCCTGGTAGGAGGCGTAGTGGGTTATTACTTCTATTAATTGACTATAACGTGCCGTAATAGGTTAGCTCCAAGCCACTTTATGGGAGGTTGATCTGGTACCTTCGCGATTACAGAGGGAATTTCACCTGAGCTATGCCGCTTTTAGCATGAACCTAGCCCTGGAGCCCCATACGCGTTGCTCTTGTTTAATGAAGCTCATCGGGAGCGAGGTCAAGCAAGTATTCATAAGCAACGGCGCCTCAACCACTGTTTTTTCAATACGACTCGGGAACATCCCCTTGCGTGAGAAACACCTCAACGATCTTCAAATCCTTCCCCCGCAACCCGCCGTCCTCCAAGTAGCACATGTGACCGGCACTTGAAAAGATGCTCCAGCGCAATCGCCCCATTGAGCGCCTGTTGTATGTCCCACGGCATTTGATCCTCGAGCCGACCAACGCCGTGATCTGCTAACCCCTAGCTCGCAAGCCCGCTGGCCAAATTAGCCTCCGGAGGCCTTCGGACGAAGAGCCGCGAATGCGGCACCGAGCATGCCTCCTCAACTCTGGCTAAGAAGGTTAAATCCAGGGCCTTGGCGTGGTTTTAGATGATTCAGGAGGCTGTCCAGCTCGTCTTGGAAGAGCCGTTCCTGTCAGAACGACTCGTCACCGGCCCTCTCCCGGGGATGCGTAGATAATGCACAGCCTATCTGGTCTTAAAAAGTAACTGGGAGGCCGTATTCGCGCCAGAGGGCCCCGAATGTGAGACGATACTCATGCCTGGCTCCAGACCCACCGTGGACCACGACGACCGGAGGGGTGTCAGCAGAAAGGTCACCCATAATCTTGTAAAATGTTAAAAAAAAAAAAAAAAAAAAAAACATGGTTCATCAACTGATGAGATCTTGAAGGGCGCCTTGCCTTCCAAAACCTGCATTTCAACCACGTTTTGTTGTTTACAGTGATTAGGAGAAGTCAACGAGTGGGAGTGCCGGAAGAGGTCGAGGCGGTGGGCCCTCCTTTTCTTTGTGAAAAGCAAATTTTTAACATAATAATTCAAATATTAAGCTTAAACCTAGAAAACCATTAAAGATAATTATTGGGTTGTGGAAACAAAGCAAAAACAAAGTGTGTATATTTATGTGTTTGAACCATTTACTACCTAGGTAGGTAAATAAACTGCTCCTCGGCTTGGCATGATTGATATGCATATCATTTTGATCTACCTGCTGCGCATCGAGGATCATCTCCCCGAGCAGAACATGGGTTCAACCCGCGGTGGCAGTCTTACTTCCCCAAAGTGAAGTGTTGGGTAGGTACCACCCACCCTTCTGCTCTACCTATCTACCTACATTTATGAATTAGTCTAGTACCTAGGTAGGCCCGTAAGTACGTAAGCGGTACCTACGTGGGTTAGGTACTTACACAGTTACACTGACTACCACGTAATTGTGTGTGAGTGGGGTTCTGGGACAGTAGATCCCTAAGTTTGGTGCTTTAGGTACTTATTGATTGGCTCGGCTCGGCTCTGGTACATTGTACCTCGCGATGAGGCGATCTCACGCGTGACCAGAATTCTTTTGTCTGAAGACAAGATTATGGGCACCCTCGGCTTAAAGGTTGTACACTATCAGACAACATCTGAACTTACTTTTGCATCATCAATAGCATGCTCACAATCTGCCTTGGAGCTGAAAGAACTGTCTAGCCCGAACAATAAGCCGCATATCGCTAGCAGTTAGCATCGCCATCATGATCTTCCTCGAATTCGTATCTGCTCTGTTCGGCTGGGTCTACACCATTTGCTGGTCATTGTCATTCTACCCGCAGGCGATTCTCAATTTCAAGAGGAAGTCCACGGGTGGAACAACTGTCGACTTTCCATTCCTCAACGTTCTCGGTTCGTCTACAAGCATCCATCGCAGCCTGGCTGCCGAGCCCGGGTACTGACTCGAACTGTAATAGGATTTACATCGTACTTAATATACACCTGTGCCTTTTACTGGTCGCCAGTCATCCGTCATCAGTTAGTCTCTCAGGATAATGAGTCCTATTCATTTGGGTGCCTACTGATTATCTAGATACGCCCTGCGTTATGACGGCCATGCCCCTACCGTGGCCTTCAACGATGTCATATTCGCTCTTCACGCCCTTCTGCTTACTGCTATGCTGAACACACAATACTTCCTGCCGTCGTTATGGGGCTTCGACTATTCGGCGGCTCGGAAGCCGTCTCGCTTGATATCAGGAGTCTTCGCTGGCTGTATCACCGGCGTTGCCCTTATTATATTCATCGTGGCAGCGCAAGCGCCAGATGCAGATCCCAGGACGTCTTGGGCTTGGCTTGACGTGATTTACGTCATATCCTTTGTCAAGCTGCTCGTGACCGTGGTCAAGTACGTACCGCAGCTCGTACATAATACTCGCAATCGCAGCACCAAGGGCTGGGATATCTCGCAGATCTTGCTCGACTTCACGGGCGGCCTATTGAGTATCGCGCAGTTGGGCATAGATTCGTATCTACAGCACGACTGGTCCGGCGTTACGGGTAACCCTGTGAAGTTCTTCCTGGGCAATGTGAGCATGCTCTACGACTTGTTGTTTATGGGGCAGCATTATTGTCTGTACAGGGACAGTGACGTACATGGGGATAGAGAACGGGAAGCCCTTTTAGAACGGGGTGAAAGGGATAGGAGGCTAGATTAGACGGGGAGGTGTAGCTATCTGCCCATATATAATTTTATAGTATTGAATAGAACAAAGAATTAGGTGGGCGCATCCATCTTACAGTCTCTCCGTCCGGAAATGGGATGCTAGACAAATACGGCGGTCCGCTCGTCCCCATGCTACGACCCGGAGTTAGGTAAATGTAACCTGATTGTTCACCAAATAATCCACGACTTGATAGTTACGCCTAGCTACACGTGGAAGTCTATCTGTACATAAAAACATAAATACTTTATACCAACCGGCATATTTTGTGATTCTAGCGAATGAAGTAGCTTTGACGATTGTCATGATATAACCGGTATCCCGAGTAGTACATATAGGGGTTATGTCATCCAACCTTCGACGTTACGGAACAGCAGTGGGCTTGGTTGCTCTGTAAAGTACCGAGAGTCAAATAACGGTACATCTATGGCCAATCTGGATTTACAGACCACATGAAGGCTCATTACAGATGCACGTGTTATGATGGTTTGCTTCTTACATTATCCTTCTTTCCAATTATGGCCACCCACAAGACGGTGATTGGTACATATGGCTATGACATCATGTCTAACTTACATTATGTGACTAAGGATCTAATTAATTTGCTGATTCTACCTGCCTAAGTAGTCATGTCGGAGCTTATCAAAGCTTCGTGATGTTTTATACTAGGTACCTACCTATCTGCGAGGATATTTGCGTGTTGACGTGTTGATACGGAATACATTTGGTGTAGTGTCCCTCTCAGGTAACGACAAGCTTGTGGCTGGAAGACTGAGCGGCGGCCTGGGCCCTTCCGCTGATCAGCCCAGCCAGGTTAGGTACCTCTTTAAGCAGCATGAGTCAATGGCAGGCGACACTGAAAGACGTCACTTGCTTCTGACCGCCCCAACCTACGGCTAACACACTCGCAATCTGACCCTGGCGGCACGCAACAGCACGCCGAAACATAACTGCGTCTTACACCGGGGCTCAGATTTTATATCGCGACAAGATACTACGCATCGACATAAGCCCAGCGATCGCCAGCGACGCTCCTGGCGCATGTCCTCAGCAGACCTCGCCACCACCTTGTAGATTTGCATCATACGCATCTCCGCCTTCTCAATCCGACGATACGCCAGCATCTAGCAGCAGTATCATGTGTCGGTTCCTGGTTCGTCGGCTCCGATAATCGGCCTTCCAATTGCGAATCGACTTCTGACCGATATGCACAGGTGTACCGGGGCAGCGACGAGATTCTACTCTCCAAGCTGATTCTCGACCCGACACATTCCATTCTGAAGCAGTCCTTTGACTCGCGCCTCCGACTTGTCAGCCCCCCTCCCTCCAAGAGGCGTGCAGCCGCGTAGCCATGCAGCGAGCCCGCATAACTAACCGAGCTGCCTCCACTGCAGGATACGAGACGCGGCCAGAACAATGCCGACGGCTTTGGCATTGGCTTCTACACCGACCCCAAGCTGGGCACCGCCCCGTGTCTCTTCACATCGACAATCCCTGCATGGAACTGCACTAATCTCCATCGCATCGCCTCCAAGACGGCCTCACGGCTCGTCTTTGCCCATGTTAGAGCCACGACTGAGGGCTCCCTGACCGAGGACAATTGCCACCCCTTCTACCATAACAGCTTGATGTGGATGCACAATGGCGGGCTGGGAGGCTGGAAGTACATCAAGCGGCGGCTTGGTGAGCGCTTGTATGACAAGTGGTATTTGAATGTGCAAGGCTGCACCGATAGCGAGTGGGCGTTCGCCCTATTCCTCGATCGCCTTGAACGCCTGGGCGCCGATCCCAGCTCACAGCCCAAGAACGGCTTCGGCCCCGCCGTGTTGCGCCGCGCTATGCTACAGACGATTGAGATCATCAACGAGCTAACTATGGAGATACCCGAAAGTACAGTCCAGAGCGAGAACGTTGATACTCGCAGTCTACTGAACTTTGCTGTTACGGATGGCCACTCTATCATTTGCACCAGATACGTAAGCAGCAATACGGACGAGGCGGCCAGTCTGTATTTCTCTTCCGGAACGCAGTGGGAGATGAAGCCATCTGCCGGCGAGGACCGAGATTATCAAATGGAGCGCCGCGACAAAGGAGCAGATATCGTCCTCGTGGCCAGCGAACCCCTTACGTTTGAACGAGGCAAGTATACGATATGAACGCATGCCGTCACTCTGTACTAACAGCAGTGTAGAGAACTGGGTGAACGTCCCTACTAACTCTCTTCTTACTATCCATGGCCAGACTGTGATGGTTACTCCCATCATTGACGCCTTTTCAGATCGAGACCCATATCATAAGCGCTCTTCTGCTTTTGCACAGACGAAGGGCTTGACAACTAATGAGAAAGCTACACCGCGGGTCAATAGCCCGGTGGCCATGCCAGGCCCGGATGCCGATACTCATACCCGCATCATGACGCCCATAATCCCATCCGGAATGGGACGTAGCAGAACACCGGACGCTTCTACTGTCGCCTCAAGTGGTAGGAGCCCACTGTCACTATGCGAGAATTCATCATCAGACATCCGCTCCGTCGCGGATCAGCCGGCACACCGTCCTGATGTGGCGTCAACCCCCCCTTCCCAAGGTAATATCAAGAAGAAGCGCCGGTCCCTCAACATTGGAGAGTATCCCCATCCTGCCGAATTTGCGGAGCCGGATGTGCAAACGCCTCCCAGCCCGGTACGGACTGCACCAAGGACTGGCGATTATGTCACAGCCGAGAAAGCGGCTCGGGTTCTTGGCATGGCACTTTGATAAGACCATCCAGCAGGGCGAGTTTAGCAGTCTGCCATCTACGGTGTTCAAGGCTTGACCCTGCATAACAACAGATTGCGGCGTTCAAATGTGGAATGAGCGGATATGGGAATAGACTGATCCCAAGCAGCGTGGCGTTCTGGGATTCTACAGAGTATGCGCATGCGCATTGCAAATGCAATGGAATGTAATACAATGTCATGTTACTGATGGTCAAGTCACATGGCGCCTATAGTTTAGTTTAAAGAAGATACCTATCTGTACTTATGTAGTACCAATTCGAGATTTGCGAATGACTGGGCAAAGAGTCAAGCCACAGATTAAGAGAGGTCCATCCCGCATTGTAACGTGCGTGACGTACTAGTCTAGGAGAAGCACAGCCACATGCTTGCTCTAGTGGGGCGCATTGCATGAATGGTAATCTCAACGAGCCTTTAGCAACTGACATGTGCAGCTGCGTCCCGGGCTTGACCACCTACTGCATACCTCTGTTCACGCCACTGGTCTTTGCAGCATCTCCCCGACGATCACGAAACGAGTGGCTTTCCCCCACGGCATACCGAGGCCTTTCCCACCAGCACCATTGATGGTCCCCCATTGCTGCTGTTTCGAGCGCCTCCGACTCGCATCATCGGCATGAGCGGACGGCTTGTAGCAACGGCCGGACGGCTTGCGGGAGCGCGTTCGGCCACCGTCCGCGCCGTGCGCCAATACCACCAGCTGCCCTCGGGCGGCCTCCTTCGAGCTGATGCCGCTATCCGAGCTACGAGGCGACGCATGTGGTTTCCAGTTAACTCCTTTCACAATGCCGTCGCCGTGCGAAATGCCTCCTTTGCCCGCTTCTTGCCCAAGCTCATCGTCAAGTTCATACGAATACCCGCGTTGGCTGGTGGTGTCATGGTAGGTGGGCTGGCGTGGATACAATATCAAGCTACTCGTATGTGCGCAGAGCCCCTTGCTTGCAATGGATATCGGACTGCTAACGACAACACTACTCAGAGGCCGGGAACTATGCCTGGGACGTCTTCAATACTACCAAGGATACGATATCGACCACGGCAACAAATCTGTTTGATGGCGCGAAAGGTGTTGCCGATCAGACGATGAAAGGGTGGCAAAACACCAAGGAACAAGTTGAACTACCTGAGTGGATGCAGAAGGTATTAAGAATCCATGAGGAAGTTGGCACAGGCAAGGGTGAGGGTGGTCCAGGTGGTGATGAGCCGCCAAAGCAAAGCAGAACCGGTGCCGGTGTTGCTGCAGGCGCCTCCGCTGTTGCCTACGGCTATGATCAATCATCAGAAGATGACACACGAAGTGCGAACGAGATTGCGAAAGACGACCAGATGATGGTATTGACTAAAAAGATGATTGAAATCCGCAACATTTTGGCAAGGATTGGACAGTCGAATACTCTAACTCTTCCATCCATAGTTGTCATCGGATCACAATCATCTGGGAAGAGTTCAGTGTTGGAAGCCATCGTAGGGCACGAATTTCTCCCCAAGGGCTCGAACATGGTCACGCGTAGACCAATTGAACTTACATTGATCAACACTCCCGACTCCAATGCTGAATACGGCGAATTCCCCGATCTTGGTCTGGGCAAGATTTTCGACTTCTCTTCTATACAACGGACCCTAACAGAGTTAAATCAGGCCGTTTCTGAGGCGCAGTGCGTTTCAGATGAGCCGATTCGCCTTTCTATATCCTCACCGAATGTCCCGGATCTTTCGCTTATCGACCTACCCGGCTACATTCAGGTTGTCGGGCAAAATCAACCCCTCCAGCTGAAGCAGAAGATCTCGGAGTTGTGTGACAAGTACATCCAGCCACCCAATGTGATATTGGCAATTTCAGCAGCAGATGTTGACTTGGCGAATTCGACTGCGTTACGAGCAAGCCGAAGGGTCGATCCCAGGGGCGAGCGGACGATTGGAGTCGTAACAAAGATGGACCTCGTCGACCCTATAAGAGGTTCTGCGATCCTGAATGATAAGCAATACCCACTTCGACTAGGGTATGTGGGTGTAGTGTCCCGCGCGCCTACAACCAACGCCCTTTTCAAGAAGGGAGGTGGCAACTTGACATCGGCCATAACCAAAAATGAGCATGCTTACTTCTCATCCCATCCCGAATTTGCGCCCACCGCCGACGTGGCGGTTGGGACCTCAACGCTGCGTAAAAAGCTGATGCATGTTCTTGAGCAAACAATGTCAGCGAGCTTACAAAGCACAAGTGATGCGATTCGCCAAGAGCTCGAGGAGGCTACTTATGAGTTCAAGGTCCAGTACAATGACCGGCCCCTATCTGCTGCATCATATCTTGCTGAGAGTTTGGATACTTTCAAGCACTCGTTTAAACAATTTGCTGAAGAGTTCGGACGACCTCAAATGTCGGAGCTATTGAAGAACGAACTTGACCAGCGGGTATTAGATCTTCTCGCAGCGAGATATTGGAATAAGCCCATATACGACCTGAGCGTCCCCCCCCCGGAACCCGACAGCCTGGTTGACCTCCCTAAAGCCGACCCAACCTCTCTCTACTGGCGCCGACGACTCGACGCATCCAGCTCCGCACTCACCAAACTTGGTGTGGGCAGGTTGGCGACAACTGTAGTGGCCGGCTCGATACAGTCTCATGTAGACGGCCTTATTAGCCAGTCGACCTTTGTCAACCATCCATTTGCTCGTCAAGCCATTACTGAAGCAGCATCGAGCATCCTAAATGACAGGTTCTACAGCACTAGTGATCAAGTAGAGAACTGTATCAAGCCATTTAAATTTGACATCGACATGGAAGATCGCGAATGGAGCGCTGGTAGAGAGCACGTCCAGGGCGTCCTAAAAAAGGAGCTGCATGCTTGTGAGGGCGCATTAAAAGAACTAGAGACCACCGTGGGGGGGAAGAGAAAGTTGAAAGAAGTCATCAACTTTATTGACAAGGCCCGAAAGGGTGATATTGTCGTCGAAGGGGAAAGCCAAATCGGCGCGGGAGGGTTTAGTGCATCCCTACTCTCCCAAGGTACGCATTCTCTCCAATGCTGTCTACTTAATGTATCGCACTAACGTTTCGAAGGTCGAGAGGCGGTATTCCTACGCGATCGTGCCGACATCCTGAAGATGCGCCTCCTTGCTGTTAAGTCCAAACAGTGCGCTAATATGAGCAACAAATATTATTGCCCGGAAGTTTTTCTCGACGCGGTAGCCACGAAGCTAGCTTCAACAGCAGTATTATTTTTGAATGTAGAGCTCCTATCCGAGTTTTACTACAACTTCCCCCGAGAGCTGGATAGACGCCTCGGCCGCCATCTCTCCGACGAGCAGGTCGAGAGATTTGCCAGGGAGGACCCGAAGGTCAAGAAGCATCTCGAGATCATCAAGCGGAAGGAACTGCTCGAACTCGTCCTCGACAAGATGGATAGTCTCAAGCAACTTGAGGGCCTTGAACAGGAGAGGACGAGGCGAAGCCTAAAGCCGAACACGGAGAAAGAGCGGGGGCGATGGGGGATATTCTGATCCTAGCTCTTAAAAATACACTTGACGAGAATTCTTCATGACAGGAGCAGGAAGGAGTTCGGGACGGCTGTTCAGTCTAGTTTTGCTTTGTAGCGGCGTTTTTTTGTCTAGATATCACCCCTTCGTCAGGCTCCTAGCTGTAATGGTTGACCGCTTGGGTTCATGTTATTATTCAACATTTCACAAACAGTATGACTCTACTCGCCAATTCTTGTGCCGTAAGTTCAGGTCGGCAGCTGGCTTTGTCACCGAACTTCATCTCTCAGATGTGCACTTTAGGCATCCAGCAGGTCGAGGCTTAGCGAAGTGGATAAACATGTTGACGTAATGTCTGTTGGGAGACCCAGGCAGACCTCGAGAAACACCAGCTGGAGCTCTGGCTACTAACGTGTAACTGCTGCCTATCGTTACTTGTCATCCCATGATTACAGAATACCTAACTACGCAGAGACAGTGTTGGTCGAATCTGGCATTACACTGACTAATCGCTGGCTGACACAGCTTTACGCCGAGCCTATAGCTACCCAGTGCCCCAAAGCCCCTGGTTCGATACCAGTCCTAGTACCACTTGTGGTACATGCCATACTCCAAACAATCGGCTCCATGGGTGGTATGATCTTCACAGACCAAGTTCGGACAGTAGGGCGACTCGACATAGTCGGAGTCGCAGGATGTTCTCCAGCAGTACACGGCCTCTCCATTCAAGGGCCCACGGCCGCACGTCAAGCAGTAATACCACCAACGCCACGCGTGACACATCCCGTAGTTGTAATGGGTTGATTATATCGTTGTGGATGCGGGTTCTCGTGGGCCAACTCTCAAAGGTGTGCGATTTCAGCTTCAAGGATCTGTCCCATCATCAGCGGAGGCGACGGGTCGAGAGTTTAGAGTTCAGAGTACCATCATAGCTACGTCTGTATACTCAGGCTGTCTCGACAGCGTGACGGCGGCCTCGTCAGGCTTGAGAGGCTCAAGCAAGGATCACGGGGCTGTCAAAAGGCATCTTGAAGGCTGTAGGGGCTTGCGAGACGAGGTGAGAGGGGCCAAAGCGTGTGCTGCGGTGGCACGAGAAAGAACGAGCCGCACGTCTCCTGGCGTCGCCGCGAAGCATATTATATACTATATAAGATGCCTCGGCGCCACCCCTCTCCTCATGTGCGATTTCATGATGTCCTCATCTGAGCTGTGCCCCATCCGGCCGGCCTGCAGGAGAGACAGGGGTATTTCACAGGGACTCGCCGGGGAATCGGGAGGACGGGTGCCTGAGTGGCCAGCGTCGAGACACAGTCACATAGGATGCAGACGAGGGCAGAGATGCCCAATGGGCCTGAAAACGGGCACGGGCTGGCCACCGTCAGGCCACATCAAACGGGCTATACACGTCTACCCTCGGCCACCCGCGGCAGCGCCACCAGCGCGAGGATGCCCATCTCATCTCGGCAAAAAATAGCGATCGTATTATGGAGAGGACGCCCCCGACACGCATCTTGGATGGAGGGGGGCAGAGGCGCCTCTGGAGCTTCGCTGTCGCCCCTATGAAAGCACATCGAGATGCTTCGGTGCAAGGGCCTGCTTGACTCCGAGATACGAAAGGTTACGCCCGATTTACGTTCCACACAAGCTGGCCTGTGCTGGTGGGATGGAAGCGATCCGCTGTATTTCGACACCGGCTTGTGTTTGGGGGAGGGGCAAAGCCACTAAATGAATTGCTCAAAGACTCACCTAACCCCAGGGAGGTAGCACCCGTTAGCCGACTGCAAGCACTTTAACACGATCTGCATGAGGCTAGCCCCGAATGACCTAGCCCATTCCGCACCCCAGCGCTATACGCAGTTACAAGTACCTCACTGTACTGAGGAAGCCCACTCTCGGCGGCCAAGAACTCCTCTTCTTGCTTGCGAATTACACGGTAAGATATATGTAGGAAACTTGATAGTAAGTGATATTTGGGCTGTTCGATCTGGATGGTATTTGAGGAGAATATCTATACGGCATACCTGACGGGCTTTGTGGTGATGACTAGGTAGGTACTAGAACGCGACAGCATCGACGGACCTGGACGGGCCCAGTGTACACTAACCAACGGGCCCCCCACCAACTCTCCATGCGACGGAGATACCTGTACAGAACCCTGTCCGACGTGGTGCTACATACGGGAACTTACTGACTGATGAAACCGTGCTGATACTGAATGGATAAATTGAGCTGGACACATAAAGCATAAGTACTCGAATAGGCAGTTACCTAGCTCGCTTTGGACCGTTTGAATCCTTCCAGTTTTATCAGGTACTCAAGGTATGCTACGACGCAATGCAATGACGTAACGATTTTCGAGCGACCCGTCGCTGAGAGATGCCCCAACCTGACAATTGGGATTCCCTGTTTCGGAACACCTGGATTTCATGGCCCGGGTACCTGATAGGATTCAGGTTGCCGAGGAGCGTTCGCCCTGTGTGCTGGGTTACAACTTACAAGTAGGAAGTCTTTACCACATGTCTCGTGAGACATGACATGTTCATCTGAAGTGCCGGGTGAATGATGGGACCGAGGGATTTCAATCACATGTGCAACAAGCCCCAACTCCCCCATATATACATCTAAAGTAGGTGCCTGGGTGCCTAGACGGCTCAACCTAGCCTCCACCTAGATAGGTGTAGGTACGTGCTATAGGATATTTGGGGGGGATTCCTATTTCGCCAGCTGCACCGGCCATGCACACCAGCCATGCACCGTACTTGCAGACCCAACTGTGGTCAACAGTCGACCCCTCCGTTTAGCTATCAGACTGGAAGGCGCCCGCTATCGCTTGCCTCAGCCAAGTAGGTACCTCTAGGTAGGTACCTATCTACCTACCTGTAGGTTGGGTACTTACTAGCTTATAGACCTAGGTTAAGTACCTAGGTAGGTAGTAGTAAGCCGGGAAGGCACTATGTTAGGTAAATACTTAGGTACCTACCTCCTAAGCTTAGCTCACCTCTCTTATCGAAGAGCCCATCATCACCAGACCCCTCCATCCAGCTCCCCGCACTCCTACTTCGCTGCCGATTACCCTCTACTAGACATACCCAAAGTACTTGCCCAAGGGTCTTTGACTCCCAAACTTGCGGGATTCAACTTGCTTACTTGGCGGCGAGTCGTACATCAGGATCTCGTCATCTACCTTGAGCACAGCAACAGCCCCGGCGACGTGTCCTCCTCTGCGTTGTACCGCATTCTTTCCTCTCCGCTCGCGGTTGCCGCTGTTACACGCGTCTTCGATACAGGCACCGGATGATCGTGTGCTTGCCTGCATCCGACCACATCGTCATTGAGCCCGGTTGATTCACGCTGCCTATCTAGGTTGATATCCCAACAAAGGCTTGTCTCCCCCACCTCTGCTTTGCACTGCCCAGAAGACTTGCACTGCCGGACCTTTGTTCAGTGAGTACCTGCCAGTTGCTTCCAATTTCCCATTCCTACTGTCTCGAGATCGCAGGCGGCAGGTGTAGACACCGGATGTCGGCGCTATCCCCTCCAGCCCGCCGGTTGGCGGACAATAGCGACGAAACTCTTCGTTGCGCTCAATGTCTCTCTAAGATCCGCCTGCTCTCTGTATATGGGTGTAGTAATATCGCTTAGATGGATTGCTGTTTGTGTTGACGCTCATTTTCTGCTGATGATAGTAAAGCCCGGAATCCGCCAGTCTTTCTGGCGATTCAAGCTGCCGTACCCAACCTTAATTTACTAGGCCACGTCACGAGATAAAAGTTGGTTAGAGCGACAGTGCTATAAATAAAATAAATAGCACAGCAGACCAACATGTCGGGCATGAGAAGGTTAACCCAGCCAAGAGCTGGGGGGACAAATGAAGACGGCGCTGGCTATCAGAGCGTCACTGGGGAAGCATCATTAGCAAGAGACGATCCCGGTTCTATATTGTCGGTACCTCCTCATGAATATGATGACGATGGTGACGATGGAGAAGAGGAAGAGGAAAAGGAAGAAGAAGAAGAAAACTATATACAGAGCAATTCCCTCATGTCTACGCCTCAGGCTGGTGGACCATCAACCACCTTGTTCGGGACAGCGGACCTTTCTCGGCCCCTGACACGGTCCGTGGTGAAGCATTTGTTCGACACCTCCGGAACACACACCGAATCGCAGATGAGACTACAACTTCCTACATACAGAGGACTTGCCACAACAGCGACCACAACGCCTCTCGAGAAAGCTCGGGACATATATTATGAAGTTGAAACCCGTGACGAGGATGACCACGAAAGCAACGGGCGGAACGCCGAGGGAGTAGAAGACCATTTCGCACCCGCGGAGTCACATAATATCGAACTAAATACGCCCCGTCGTCGGTCAGAACGTATTCGCAGCCAGACTCAAGCAGCCCGTGAACCGTCGCTACTATCAAAAGTCCTGTCGGCCTCAGGCAACGAGAGTCGTATAGAAAAGAGAAAGAAGACGAAATCGATAAAGAAGACCTCTTTCAATGGAGTACTCCGTCGCTCGGCTCGGCTTTCGAGGCCTTTAGACGAATTCCAGAAGTATACTGATCTGCCTAACGAGCTCAAATTGATGATCTGGGAAGCTGCAGTTGAGCCTCGCTTGATATACATCTGCAACCGGTGCTCGACCCTAGAACATGCCCATAGTTTCGGAATACAGAACAAGACTCCGCCTTGGTTCATGACATGCCGGCTATCCGTATATGTCGCTCAGCGATGGTACAAGAAACTTTTCGGGCATCATGATGACAGCGGTTGGGTGGTTATGCGTCCGCCGGCCATCCGGATTTCGCCCCTCCGGGCTCCGGTGCAACGACAGGATGTTTGCCCACTAGTTGATATTGTCATTTTTGAGCCATGCCACAACGGATGCCGAGGTTATTTCTGTGCCCAACAATACAGCCGTGAAGATCGCGCACAAGTCCGAAGGCTCGCAGTGCAGATTGATTCGCCACGGCTCCTACCAAGCTCTGAGCCCGGCTGGGTCACGATTTCAAGATCCTGGCCGAATGTTGAAACACTCTTCATGATGAAGCCAGCGGTTAAGGGCTTGGATTCTAGTGATAAAGCCATGATTCGCATCATGGAAGGAGATCACGAACTGGCTCTGCGGAAGCAGTTCGAGGAGTGGAAGAAGGGGGCCGGACAGGATCAGGAGTTGAACACATTGGAGTTTGTCCGAGTAGTGGAACAGGAACCAATGACAAAGGACATTGGGAGCCGTTATCGATCAGTCGAAGACCGCAAAACTGGCCTCGCTGAGGACATCATCCTTGGTTAGATTGGTTGTGAGAAGAGCACACACCCTAGACTGCCAGGGACCGAGGCTTTGGAGGCGAGATCCCCATAAGTATGATATGCACTTAACATTGTTGGCAAGCGCATAGAGGTTGGATTGAGATACCACCGTCTCTTAGTAGGTATATAGAGAACGGCTAGCATTGACGATCCCCAGAGCTAAAGACTCGCTACCCTTATTGCACCATTAATAAATGCTTTTTTTAGGACTTTGGTAACCCCTTTTGATAATCGCCCCATGTGGAATAGCGGTAGCGAGCCCTTGGCTCTGGGGATTGCTTGTGTTAGCCGTTACCTATTGCTGAGAGAAGGCGGTGACCTAATCCGGGAGGTGTCGTAGGCGGATGGATTTCATGGGATCCGGAAGATGTATCAGGTCTACAACAAGAGGGATGTTGACTCGGATTTTACAGCATGACGTCGAATGGTTCATTTGGAGTTCGGATGAAGGATATATGGCGCCGGGAGGCAATATCGTGCCTCATTCACTACACCCAACTCTAATTTGCTTTAAATGAAGACCTAGGTACGTTTAGTACCCCTAGTAGTTATTTGACTGTAAAGCCACGTTGAGCCACACGAGTTATACCTACTTAGGTACCATGAACATACCTGCCTTAGGTAGGTAGATAGAGGTAAGTAGGTAGGTACGTACCTGTCACCTAGAGGTAGGTTCCTAAAGGGATTAAGGACCAGGGCCAGTGGTTACTGATTTATCACCAAGAAAGCGGTTTCCCGAGGAAGTTGAAACATACGCACCTACCTAGAGGTCCTTAAGTTACCCAGGTAGACAAGGGCCTGCCAATGTGACTCGTGAGTACTTGCGATAGTATAGTACCTACTTAGGTATGAGGCAAGAAGACAGGTAGTAAGACGTATGTGCCTATGTCACCAGGCTCGACTTGTCGAACTCGAGAAGGAAGAATGAATGAAAATTGAGATCCCGAGAACTTCTAGGAAGGGACGAGGACGGATTTAGTAATAAGACTCCAGGTGTGATGGGTGCAGTCACTGTCCCTTGCCCAGGTATACAACATCAACAGGCCGCTCGCCCTCGTCCTCGTCCGTCATTCTCATCATTCCCATTATTCCCATTATTCCCATCATTCATCATCATAATATCCCAGTAATCCACGCATTCCGCCACGATTGGCCCGTATTAGTTTACCCCCCGGGTCGCTGCCAGTATGGATATTGTTCTTTCTAGCGATGCACCTGGCAGCCCTGCAGCTCGCCCTTGGGGGGAGTTCCCGAAAGCTGCCTGTGAATCCCCCAGCCTCAAGTGGGTGCATACCAAACGAGGAGCTGGTATGGTCTGTCAGACGGCAGACCTGTACCATTGGATTGATCAATACGGCAATACTACGTGGACGGGGAGAACACCAGGTGGAATCGAGAAAACTGAGGACATGGTGACGAGTGCCCTTCTCGTCTACCATAGTAGGTTACCGCCGAGGCCCTTTCTTTAGTCACTGCTGATGTGAGTAGAAAGGAGTGCCGATCCGTGCAAGAAGGAAGTGGTTGTCTCTATTACCGTCCAGAGCCCGCTTCTGAAGGAAGCCCTTCACCATATACTGGAGGGTTACCCTGGTGTCGCGACTGGAGTCCCTCACCTGGCCTTTTCTCGTCCGTTTGCTCCTTTTTTCCACCGTCGAGATCGGCTGCTCGCGGCGGTAAACGACGAGCAGGATCAGGAAACCAAAGCTCACCTCAAATTGCTCAAAAATGTCCTCCAGGCTGAGCTCGGAGATACCATTTCTGCATTCAGGCATTACGTTAAGAATAGCGTCATCGACTACGAGCATATCTGGACTCTCTTCGAACCGGGGTGCATAGTCCTTAGAGCTCGGCCTGAGGGATATTGGGCATCGCGCATCCGCGACGCCCGTTGGTGCGCATTCCGAGGACATAATCGATGTTTCCAATTGGAATGTGTGGTGGTGAACCGGGAGGGTGGGCGGTTCGGGTACACTACCGGGAATGTCTACATCATGCCTTTCGAGGGCACAAAATCTATTCTCGAACTCGAATGCTTCCCTTTATCCTACCATCCCAATGCGACAGGCATCAAGGAGGAGCTCATTGATCGCGGCCGTCGGGTGGAAGCGCTTAGTGGCTACCACTATAAGCACTACAAAGGGCAGGCCGTCTTATCTACGATGGAGGATACTACAACACTCCAGCCACCAAAGCTGGTCACCGTCGATAGTCGTATTATCGTCGATCATTCTGCATACTGCCAGGCAACTTCTTTTGCTCCACTCGAGTGTGTATGGGACATGGCCAGTAGCACAAGTGGCACAAGTGGTACAAGTGACACAAGTAATACAGAGAGTATCGCTGGACACGCCAGTAACACGCTTCACAATGGCAGGGCTAAATGCCAGCCATTTTTGAATGAGGAGCAGCTTCTTCTATGTTGCTCGTTCGTCCGAGGATACTCTCTGCAGGATAAAAAGTGGCTCTTTTTCTTCGTCGATCACATCAGCGATATCGTATTCAACGATCACGCTTTTGATTCTCTTGTCCTCCCTCAGTGCCAGAAAACTCTGATACTCACTATTGCGCAAGCCCACTTTGTGGGAAAGAACACTTTTAGCGATATTTTTTCTAACCCGGGGAAAAGTACCACTGTTCTTCTATCTGGCGGGCCTGGTGTTGGCAAGACGCTGACAGTTGAAGCTCTTTCAGAGTACATGCGAGTACCGTTATTGTGAGTGGTTCTTGGTATTACCTTTTTATTCTCTCTTTCCCTGTTATGGTAGCTTCTCTTTTATGCAAGGCATTTCTACGCGCCAAAAACTGCCCTTGGGTCTAATTGCTATGGCCATAACTGACACCCTGTGTTCTAGCAAGATGAGCGCCGGTGACACCTCCAACGTCCTAGAGATCATAGGAATGGTCGCAAGATGGAACGCTATCTTGTTACTTGGTGAATGCGATGTCTTCCTCGACGCGCGCAACACGTATGATCTTAGCAGGGATGGAAAGTTGTTACCCTTCCTGCATATACTTGACCATTATGAGGGGCTACTGTTCCTGACGACCAACCGCGTCAAGAACATGGAAGAGTCATTTAAGAACAGAATTCACTTTCACATCATGTGCCCCGACCTGGATATTGGCGCGCGAAAAACTGTGTGGAAGTTCTTCCTGGACCGTCTGGACGCCGGCCATGATTTGAGCCGTGGAGACCTGACGAACCTGGCGAAACTCGACATGAACGCGCGCGCTATCAGGAATGTCCTGTGGTCTGCCATGCTCGTAGCTTCTGGCGAGAGATTGAGCATGCGGCACCTGAAGACCGTTTTACAAAACAAGGAACACGATCTAGGGGGGTCACGGGCTTACGGGCGAAAACTGAAGAATTTGGCCGCGAATGGCACTAAGGCGGCGGGTTTGGGGAGCAAGAAAAGGGCTCATCGGCGCATCAACCGTCTGCGCTAGTCTTGAAGATTTGAGGAAATGGGGGAAATGACGGCTTCAATTTGACGGTGACGATGAACAGGTTCCCCCGTAACAGGCCATCGAGCTGCCGGCTTGGCTCAGGCGAGCCTTGTTAAAATAGTTTCTAGCAAACAATATGGTATTATATGGTGTTGGTAGAGTAGACTACTTAGTATTATTATAGATTTTTTTAAGCAGAACAGGCTAATTTTCTTTCTTTTCTTTCTCTTTTAAAAATAAATAAAAATATAAAAATATAAAATAAAACGCAACCAGACGAGGGGGTCACCTATACCTTCACCTTCCCATGGCAATGAATCAGCTGCGGTATACGGCAATCAACATTACACTGGTATTACTAGCCCGGGAACGGTTGATAATTTAATTTTAAGTTTTCGGCGTGGCACCGGCATTACACTATATACCGGACGTTGACGCCATACCACACGCATAGATGTGTGAAATTCGGAGCGACTTGTTCTTACTACATCCCGAAGCTTACGTAGAGCGCGACGACTAGACAACAACTGCGAGTTTCAAAAGGTGCAATAGCATTCACAACGAGGTCTTGACAGGGCATCTCTTGGAATACTGAACAATGCATTGATACCCCCTCACAAGTCGCGCTTCATAAGGTGCGTGTGCGTGTGTGCAATCTTAGCCTTGCCGCCATACCACCCACCGCCTGGCATATTCCGCAATATGACCCGGATGAGAGAGAGAGAAGAAACTAAAAGGCAGCTTTCAGGGCGGGCTTTCGCCGACCCAGAGCGGCTTTTATTTCTTGGACAGCAGGTAGATCTCGCCCTCGGCGGCGTTGTCGCTCCCGATGAAGAGGCCGCGTCCGGCCGGGTCCCTGTCGCAAGCGGGATTAGCAAAAAAAAAAAAAAAAGAAAAGAAAAAAAAAAGAACAGGATAGAAAAAAAAGAATAAAAATAAGATGAGGACTCACCAAGCCGCGGCCGTGAGCCGGATGCAGTTGCTCTGCGTCAGGCCGTTGGCGGTGCAGGAGCCCGGGTTGGGGGCGGAGAAGATGTCGCGGTAGCCGGTGGTGCTGTCCGCGGGGGCGACGGGGTCGTAGGCGCCGCTGGCGAGGCGGGTGAAGGGGACCTCGACGACCTTGAAGCCGGTCGGGGGCTGGCGGTCCCAGGAGCCGTGGAAGGTGACGTACATGTTGGTGGCGTTGGTGTCGAAGGCGTTCCAGATGGGCGCGCTGTGGGCCTGGAACGACAGCCGGGGGCCCTTGGACTTGGACGCGCAGTCGGCGTCGCTGCTGATGCCGTTGCCGGCCGCCAGCATGAACTGGCTGCCCGTCTTGAGGCCCTTGCTCGCGAAGGAGCTGGCGCCCCAGACCGCGAAGCACGTCGGGTAGCCGAACCACTGGTTCCGCTCGGTCAGGGGGTCGCCCACTGTTTGATGGTGAATTTTGCGTGTTAGTTCTCTTTCCCCCCTTTTTTTTTTATTGGTGTGCGGTTTTCTGGAAGGAGTTGCTTACGGTTGTTGAGCTTCTCAGCTGGGTTGTCGGTGTGGATGTCTTGGTTATTGAG
Organism: Xylaria palmicola; assembly: GCA_022385595.1. Classification (NCBI taxonomy): domain Eukaryota; kingdom Fungi; phylum Ascomycota; class Sordariomycetes; order Xylariales; family Xylariaceae; genus Xylaria; species Xylaria palmicola. Next base: position 177,290 of record MU281351.1, read on the forward strand.
CCGGAAATCCTGTGACGAAGGACTCTTGTCAGCTCGGCTCACTTACACGACTCACACAGAGAGAGAGAGGAAGGGACGCCCGCACATCACCGCTGTTCTCGACACCCCAGACGATGCCGGCCGGGTCCTGGATGAAGCCGATCTCGTTGCGCAGGCCGTAGGCGAAGACCTCGCCGGCCGTCTTGTAGCTGTGGCCGGCCGAGGGGGCGGTGCTCGCGTCGAAGACCTTGATGATGGCGCGGCCCGTGGCGGGCTGGGCCGACTGCTGGTCGAGGTTGGCGTTGGAGCCGACCTGGACGAGGATGAGGTTGGGCTTCTGGCGCACGACGATGACGTTGCGCGTCGAGTGGATGCCCGAGTCCATGCCCGAGACGACCGTCTTCTGGCCGGTGGCGGCGCGCGTCGCCGGGTCGTACGCCCACGACCACACGGTGCGCTCGCCGCTGGCGTACAGCGTCCGGCTGTCCGGCGTCAGCGCGAGGCCGTGGTTGAGCTGCACGTTGCTGACGAGCGTGCTGGTGCTGTTGATGCAGCCGTTGTCGCCGAAGGTGTGCACCGAGATGCCCTTGCCCGCCTCCGACACCAGCATGTTGCCGTTGGCGTCCCACACGATGGTCCGCACGCCCTTGAGCCCGCCCGCGATCTTCATCGCCGACCACCCCGACGCCACCGTCCCCGGGTACCGCATCGCCGCAACCCCGCTGCAGCTCGTCGGCACCGGCAGCTGCCGTACTGCCTCGACCTGGCCTGTGAGAGAGCCTCTTGCGTTAGTTTTTTTTTTTTTTTGAAAGACGGAATTGGAGGGATGAGAAGATCGTGTGGGAGGGATGAAAAAGGGGGGATTCGACGTACCTGCGCCCAGCAGGGCGGTGAGACCTGAGACGACTCCTAGCAGACGCATCTCTGTGTTTTTCTTCCCTTTCTTTATTTTTTGTCTTCCTTGTCTATGAGGTTTCTGCGCTAGATGCGATTACTCATGAGACCTCACTCACGCAAGCTCCAGAAATCGGCAGAGAGAATGCCATATTTAGGGAAAAGGCCACCAAGGTGGCGAGCGACGAATGACACCCCCCCGTCCCCGTGCCGCCTACCACTCGATTCCATCATCAGGTGTGAAGGCACTTTAGTCGGCAGAGTGCGACAGCGTCGCCTCGAAGCAATATCCGCCGGCTTTGGCAAAATTGGCTTCCCCCCCAGGACGCGTTTTAATTGGGGCCGGCAGATGGTCGACGATCGGACAGGCTATGGTACCGGTGGTTAATTTGTGCGGGGGAAACAGATAAGGGGGAATGGGGGGGGAGTGGATGGGGAAAGTTCTCATTTATATTACGCGTCTATGTCTCTCTCTCACTCTACGTAAGGAACCATATTTGGCTTTTCCTATTTTTGTTTTTTTGGAAAGTCTGGACTGCGAATCACGTTGTGGTGCACGGAGGAGGTTGTCCTCCCGGCCTCCCTCTCCCAGATTGGGCGAATGTCTTGTTGGCATCCAGATTTGCCCGGTCCCTGGCGGTGGGCCTGGCTCAATGCGTCAGCTCCAATATGTCCGAGTAGGGTAATCGCCCATGACGTTACTTTCTATCTATTTAGCAGTGTTATCGTGAGGCCAATAATCTGTGTCGACTTGATGAGTTGCCGGTGAAGGTACCCAAGGCTGGCGTCATGCAAGTCTTAAGTGGCCAGGAGTCAGAGGAACTCGTTTCTTATGGACACTTCGCCCGTTTCTATGTTTAGTAGCTCAGGGGCAATATACTCTTCAATTCGCTCTATATCAACCACCCGAATCTTGGAAACTGAAAAACTATTAGCCGAGTCCGTAGTTCCTTATATCGTGTCAGGCGTGCATGGGTACTTCGCCCACCTCGCGCTTGACATCGGATAGAACGGCTATGTAGGCTCATTTCTACCAAGGTGTCGGAGGAGCCGGCGCATTTCCATTTAGGTTTCGAAGGTATCTAGATACCTTCTAGTTCCCTTCGGGTATCCGGCACGGACACGGTCACAGTGAGGCAGTCAACGGTAGTAGGCAATCAAACAAAGCCATCTTGAGAACAAGAATGTCTGAATTACGACCGGTATCAACGAACAAACTATTTACAATCATAAACAGGGAGCCAGCCCCTCTCGCAAGGGGCGCCCGTCAGTCCCCACCGCCGCCCCTCTTCATCAGGAGCAGGTGACCCCCGTGATGGCATAGTCGTCCTTGGCGGCCTCGGCGCCGCCGACGAGGTAGGTCCCGAGCCAGCCGTCGAGCACGCCGCTGAGCGCCTCGGTGGTCTGGAAGTCCGGGATCGCGCCGGCCCGGAAGGTGACGGAGAACGGGGCCTGGGTGGTGTTCCGGGTGTCCAGGCAGCCCTACAAAGCCGAAAAGCGTGAGTTTGGGCATCAAACTTTTTTTTTTTTTTTTTTTTTTGGGTTGGTTTGGAAACTTTGAAAGTGACTCCCGTCCCTTCGGACTGTTTTCTTTCGGGCCCGATCGATAGATATATACGTTTAGAGAGAGAAAGGGAAGAAAAAGAAAAAAAACTCACCGATGAGACGTACGACGATTTCGTGCTGCTTGCCCACTTCGATAGGGTGTCTAGTTACATGAACAATCAAAGTGGTTAGTCGCGAAAAACGAACGAACGAACGAGGAGAGACTTCCCTCGCCGAAAGGGGGGAAGCACTGGAAGCAAAGAGCAATCGAATATTGGAGGCGGGTCCTTACGGTACAGGATGTTGGACGCGGTATTCTGTGGCTGGTGGAGCGTCGGGGTCAGGTCCACGCGGCATCCCGAGGACTCGGTCGACGCCTGGGGGAGGCCGTTGACGGCGGCGACGCCGAGGAACAGCAGAGAACCGGCGGAGAAACGCATATTTGGGACGGCTTTTTTATCTTATCTTCTTCGGTAGTCTCACACACGTTGCAGTAGAGTAGTGTTGTCAGGAAGAAAGCCGAACTATTTCACTGCCTACTTCAACGATGTTCTGGCGAGAGCGATATATGGGCTTTTTTTTTTTTTGGGAGGGGATCATCGGGTTGTGGGTGGCTACATATATCTCGGGACCTGGGGGGGTATAAATAAACGTCACCATCCATGTGCCAAACGGTGGGAGATTGGACCTGTTGGTTTCGTCACACCACACCCACTCCTTGTTTTTCCCTCGGTTTTAATTTTGTTTTGTTTTGTTTTTGGCATCGTGGTTGCCCACTGGACTGGACTGGATGCTTGTTCCGTTCGGCTCACCGAAACGGGCGCTCGTCCGGAGGAGGGTGACGTTGGACCGTCTTGTCTCACGGCCAGAACCAGCCAGCCAGGTAGCGCCGAGAGATGTGTGAACTGATGTGCAACCACAACAGAAAGAAAGCTTGTACGCCCATCACATGTTGACCTAGTTTCCAGGGACGCAAGACCCGGTTCGTCCCATCCATAACACGTAGCACACCGGGGGTCTGCGATATACCGTATTATAGGACGAAAATGGCATCATGGGTTGCGTCTTGTGCTGTGTTGTCCAGGTGGATAATACATACATGACATGGGGGGGGATGATTTGCGATTCCAGGATTTTTGGCCTCCTTTTTTGGGAGAACCCTTCCGATGGGAGTTTCTTCCTTTCCCTCTTGCCAGATCAGGAGCCCGCACCCGAGGCTGGGCGCACTCGTCGCAGCAGATAGATAGCATACAGTTGGGTCTTCGGCAGCAACGCAGTTCTGACCTCGGCAGGCTAGGGGTCATCCCGATGTGGAGGAGAGGGGGGGGGGGGGGGGATATCGCGATTTTTCCGCTTCGAGCAGGTAGCTAACTAAGGTCAAATGGCGTGGGCGTCGCTTTTTTGTCAATTAACGGCAAATATTGGAGGGGGGGCGGAGCGCCATGAGGGCCGACTTCTCGCCGGAAGAGACGCTTTCCATCGTCTTGCAAATCTCCGTTTTTACGGCCGAACACCTTTTCGTCGGAACCAACATTTTTTGAGCTTTTACATGAGGGAAACAGACATGGGACGATGAGAGACGTTCCGTTTGGCGTCCGGTCCGGGACTCGGATGGGCTGAAATACCCACCAACCCGGTCGAAACAGGAACCAGGCTCCCCAGAAACCGGAAAAAAGACGACGCTGACCAAGGATGACAAATGCGACTGGCGCCGAGCACACGCTGTACAGATCGGTATAGTGGCTGGCCAACGACGCCGGCTGACTCCGTTTTACTTTGATTGATTCGGTGCCTGCCGCTCCGTGTAATGCTCGGATGCATCTCACGTGTGGTGACAGCTACCTACGCTGTACGCGTTACATCCGTGTTAGATATAGGTATGCTTGTTGCACAGCACATGGGTGCACGTTTGCACTACACGTTTGTACTACACGTCAGTGCCTCGACGAGCTAACCTAGTACACTACACGAGGCGAGAAGGCTGCATTGGTTTCACAAATGTGTGTATTGGTTGGGCACATGTGCCTTACAACTCCAAAAAAAGGGTCGGATGCTAGGCCGAAACCCAGACCGTACTCTGCTATGCATCAGAGCATCCCCTCTAATCTAAATCTTCTATTCCAAAACGAAAGAAACGAATTTCTCAACTCTGCCTCCATACAATAAACCTCCTTAAGTAGTAGTAGGTGCCCCGCAGGCCTTCTCCCACTACTGTCGCAGAATGGCCTTCGCACCGGGCTCACTGCAGATATAGATCACGTCGTGGGTGTTGCTGAAGCCATTGAACACGGTGGCAGAGCACTTGGTGTAGGCACCCATATTCTCGAAGTAGAGCCAGTCGCCAACATCGAGCTCGTGGGTGAAGCGGACGGACTTGGTGATCTGGTCGATACCATCGCAGGTAGGCCCCCAGACGGAATATTCGATGCCGGCACCATCATCTTCGGAAACGGGCTCGGCGAGGACGTTGTCGTAGTAGGAGCGCATGCCGGTGCGCAGGACCTTGGCCACAGGCTGCTGGTGATCATACATGATGCAGCTGAAGTTGCCGTAGATGCCGTCGTTCATGTAGACCATGTAGCTGGTCTCGCCTGTAGCGGGGTTCTCGATGGTACGGCGCGCAATGATGTTGCACGCAATGGTGAAGGCCGAGGACACATAGTAGCGGCCCGGCTCGGCAATGATGTTGATGTGAGACGGGAAATACTGGTCGAGGGCCCCACGAAGCACATGGGCCATTGTCTCAAAACTGTCTCCGGTGAAGCCGCCGCCAACATCGAGCGTCTTCAGTTCGAAGCCATGCGTCTCGGCTTGCTTGAAGACGACGTCGGCGTCTTGAACAGCCTTGAGGAATGCCAGGGGGTCGGAAGCGCCAGATCCCACGTGGAAACTGACGCCAACCACTTTGAGCCCCAGCTCCTTAGCCAGACGGAGAAGATCGTCCGTTGCGTCGAGAGAGGCACCAAACTTGAGGCTCAGACGGCACAAGCTCGACGAGTCGTCCGTCAGAATACGCAAAAACAGCTCGGCGTCGGGAAAGAGCTTGGCAATCTTGCGCAGCTCATCAGCGTTGTCGAAAGTCATCTGCTTGACACCTTGGCTTGCTACGAAACGCACGTAGGAATTGGTCTTGCAAGGCTGGGCATAGATGATGCGCGATGGGTCGACGCCCATGTTCAGAACCTGCTCGATCTCGGCCTTGGAGGCACAGTCGAAGCCGGTGCCCAGGCCAGCGAGGAGCTGGAGCACCTTGGGGTCCGGGTTGCACTTCACGGCGTAGAAGGGCTTGACCCGCGGCAGATTCTTCTTCCATCGCATGTGTTGGCGGTACACCTCGCCAAGGTCGCCCACAAAAAAGGTATCTTCATCTCCAGGGCTGCATGATTCGTGGTCGATACCCTCGACGCGTTGTCGACAGGCATCGCCAATCATTTGCTTCGCGATCACGGCGCCATGATTATGGTCGACGAGTAGATTCTTCTTGGTAAGAATCGGATGATTCTCAAAATAAATCGGGGCCGGGTAGTCGACAAGGGCGGTGGCCATAACCATATCCACCGATTGCAAGCGGATCGTAAAGGGCGGAGAAGAGAGGAGTGGAGCTTGACGTGTCCTTTCGATGTGGGTACGGGGAAAACAGGAACGCGGAGGCGGTTCTCTGGATGCGTCGACGTAGCCGTCTACCGTTGCAAGCGAGCAGGCGGCGGACGTGGTGGTCGGCGGGTAGGGTGGGTTGCTAGGAACGTGTTCCTGTGGTGTTAGGGGGGTCGAAAACGGTAGCTTCCTGATCCTGAAGCGATCTGACGAGGTCTCCTCGACTCTCCCTCGACAAGAGGAAGAACCTTAGAAGTCGTCCTATGCGGCAGCCGGTGGTGAGGGATGGCTGGGGTCGGTTGGGGGATGTCGAACAACAACAAAGGAGTTCGGCGGTCCTTAGGCGATCTCAGCACGTGGCGGAGGAGGAGGTCGGGAGTTGATGATGTGGAAAGTCTTGCGCAGACTGAAATCTTGGTCAGAAACGAAGCTCACGGCCCAGGAAGCCGTGATAACGGAGGTGCCTTTGAGGAGACCAAAGGCGAGTCGGGAGTTGTGTTGTTTATTGAGTGATCAATAAGCGCGCACGCGCACGCGAGAGAGCGAGAGCGGGAGCGGGAGAGCGGGAGAGTGCGAGAGTAATGGCGAGAGTAATGGCGAGAGCGGGACAGCGAGATGTGCTTGGCGGGCGCTTCTTGTGTTTGTGGTTTGTGGCAGTTGTTGCAAGCAGGCGTGCGTGGTTGTCTGTGGGACGAGTGCGCTTTGTGTTGTCGAGGGGAGGAGGGAGCGAGAAAGGACGTGTGCTGCTGTTTTTTTTAAGGTATAGGGATGCTGAAACCTAAGGTGGCTCTCGAGGTACGAGACCTAAACCTTAAGCTGCTCGCACAGCCCCCCCGGGGCGTTTTTCTCTTTTTTTTCGTGGTGGGGTCAATGGAGAGGAATAGAGCGGGGCAGGCCGGTCCAAAAACGGGGACAGACGAGGTCCTCGATGCATGTGAATGGATGATAATCGTGACGTACCTGCTGCAGGACGGGAACTCGATACTATCACGCACTAGCGTTGGGACTATCTCCCTGACCGCCAACGCCAAAGGTGATCCGCCCCGAGACGAGACCAGCTTCTGGCCGGGCCGCACGTAGATGTCACCAAAACATCACGGAAACACACGTACCTGTCTATTCGCACCCGACAATTGATCTGCTCGCCGGTAGATGATGATGGTAATCCGATGTACGATGTGCGATGTGCGATGTACGTGCAGCCCCGAACTTAGTGTGTAAGATAACTAGATAGCTGGATGAGGCTGGCTTCTGCTATCACTGTTCAGTCGTCTCCAGCAGGGTAAATATACCCAACTTATGGGAGAGTCGGCTTGGAACTCTCCGCCGATCGGAGGAGGATAGACAGTTGTGCACAGCTTGGCGATGTGAGTGGCTAAAACAGTGGCTTTGACTTGCTAATCGTTGATCTGTGTATGGGATCGATCAATCTGCCTGTTGAGTCGTTGACCGGTTGACCAGACGGGCTGTAGATGATGGATGGATGGATGGATGGCTAACGAAGTCTCTCCGAAGCCGCCCAAGAAGACCTGGGCCTCGATATCATGGCGTGAGAAAGAGGAGACGAGCAACACCCATCTTTATAGCCTTTTCGCCGCTACCTCGTCGCCTTACTGCCTGCTTTCTGCTGTCAGCCATTCTCGCGCTCGTGTTCAGGCTCCTCTACCGGTTCGTCCGCGGCTTTTGCTAATTCTCCGCGATGCAAGTCGATCCAGGCTAACCTCCAACCTACTTGCTCGACGTTGTTGCTGGCCTCGAGCTGATAAAGCAGTACGTATACAATAAGTTAGTCGTATACATAGTACACCTTCTCCATTTATATTTATCACAGGGACGACTGCAACCTTGGAGCGACACCGCTTTTCCCCCGAGGCTGCCAGTGCTCCTCCACGGCAAAGCCCCTTGGGCTCGGGCTGAATTTCCCTCCCCCTTTCCCCCTCTCCCCCCTCGACACCACCCTCCTCTGACCGCAAGTTGCCCGTCATATCATTTTTTCCCCCTTCTCCATCCCGCACACCCTCTTCCTCGACATGTCGCTCTGATTGTGCCCTGGCCACGGCTGCAAGGAAGGTCTCACGCCGCCCTAGTGGGCGGCGCCAATGGCCATCTCCAGCCAGGGTACGTTCAGGCACCCTTCCTTCATTTAAAGGGTCGACCCATGGACGACTGGTGGGCGGTATCGGCCCTGCTCTCCCCCGCGGTCGCAGCGCGAGGATATTGGCGGGTCCGACCGCGCCTCGAGATTGAAATACAACATGACGGTCGCGTCAGCGTGGTGGTGGGCGGCTCTGTCCTCTGGCCATGCGGCCTGCCCAACAGCTCACAGCAATCTCGTTTAGGCTGTTGTCATGTGGTGGACTGGCGACGATGCTGTCGAGGTGCGTGAGTGTGCGAGTGGGCGAGTGGGTGTTGACAGGTGTGTGTGGTGTTGCTCTTGAGCCGCTTCCACGACAGCTCCAACCTACCCCAAGCTCGCATCGTCTAATCGTCGAGTGGCCAATGGCCAATGGCGGGCCAGGCATATCGGTTTCAGCAGCAGATCAGGAGCAGATGTTCAGATGATGCATGCATTGTACAAGTAGGTACGGCGGGGGTACAGCATCTCGACGGCAGCTCGTGTGGAGACGCGCTGCTTCTTTGGCCGCGGCGTGATTGGCCTAGCCGGCCGTACTTTTCCGTCAATTGGCCGGCTGAACGGGCCAGAGATGCCACCAATGCCCACCATCCATGCCGTGGTACCAATTGTGTACAGCTAGCTGTACCTGGTTGGAGCAGACAGCACCGTGGCAATATCAGAAAGAAAGAAAAAAAAAAAAAAAAAAAAACCTCGGCCGTTCCGCTTGACCCCAAAAATGGCGAGCTGGCGGCATCGAGAAAAAGCTTGATTTGACTCAGCACTCGCACACCGTCCCAGTGCAGCGTCACATCGACGATAACAGCTCTTCGCCTTGGAGACGGAGAGTGACAAACGGCGCTTAGCCTAGATAGCGCGAGTAGGTCTCGTGCGCCAAAAACCAGACGAGTCAGTTACCTATCTTGCAGATGCTCAAGAAGGTAGCCAGCTAAGAAGGTAGCTAGCTATATTGCTGGGGTACCTCTCCCAAATAGTTTTAATTCTTTTATAGTATGACTAGTTATGTACAATGTGCATAATTGTGGTGACTATACGATAGGATCGCTGCTCAGCACAATTGTCTGAGTGGTTATACCCCGAGGTATAGACTCAGTCGGCAAGCTACCCATCACAAAGCCATTGCCTAAAACTTGTTGAAATATAAGGTATACGAGCGTCGTTTAGGAGTTTCCAGAGACACATATTGTTTTGCAGTGATGGGTAGGATTGTAACATTATGCAACAAGGGCTCAGATCGAGGTCGCGTCAAGGTGACCTGTGTAGATCTATTCTCCCAGCCCTTCGCAGGTATATTTGGCCGGGTTCTAATACTCTAAATAGCCTCACTTCTCTCGCTAGGTATTTTTTCTTTAGGCCAGCATCCAAGACCTTCGCTTCGGACGTCCGGCCTCCGGCTACCTCGCTTGAGGCCCATATTCAACTACCCGCGATATTGAATATCGCAGCCTATTCAGCCTCCTCAGCCCGTGTTCGTGTAACACATCATGTCACATATAAGTAGGTCTACCAATGCAAATGGAGCGTGTAAACGATTAGTCATGTGAGCTCCTACGTGTTATAAAGTGGCAGTCACCCCTCCTATTTACTGGGTCTTCTGCCTGGGGGGTCATCCGAATATAACATCTCTTGATGGGTTCTAAAGAGTGCACGGCCCGCTTCTTCATACAGATCTCTTGCTCTGTACATCCGCGAGTCATTAGTCCGAAAAGCTTGAGTTTGAAGTATTCACATTATACATCGGCGGGGTAGATAGGATACTGCGTGGTACAATTTCACGGGTGAAGGCAGCTAAACCAGATAGACCAGAGCTGAATTGAAGGCCACAATGCTATGAAATGGGCCTTGTTGGTTAGAGAGCGAACCACCCTGTCCCTTTCCCCTTCCCCTTCCACCCTTCCATCACCAGTACCTTGCAGGTCCTCGACTGTCCAAGAACAGCGTATCCCGACCCTTCTTGCGGGCTCATGGAGGCCCATCACGGACGTTATACTGCCAGTAACGATCGTTGATATAGCGGCAAGCATCGTCTGTAACACAATAGTAACCAGGACCACTCCTGTTGTCATCGTTAGGGGCCCATATGCTGTAGACATCGGTGTTGATATGTCGCCCGCAGGCCCCGCCGTACGTGTTCTTGACCTGGTACTCCGTGTACCCCTGTCCGTACCACAGGCAGGCCCTACCGCCGGGGCCCGATTCGCACGAGAACGTGCTGGCGGTGGTGTAGGTCTTGGAGACGGCGAAGCCGCCCGTGATGAAGTCGGCGTCGCCCGGTCCCCCGAGCCCCAGCGACCACTCGAAAGAGGTGGATATCTCGGTGGCGAATTGGACCTGGCAGCCGGGGGCCGCGTCACAGTTGACTCTCTCGGTGACCTGTTTGTGCAAGATGTGCTGCTTCGGGGAGCCGTCACCGACCAGGACCGGTACCACGGCACACGGGACGGGATGGTCCCGGATGTCCACGGCGGAGATGGCACCGGGTTCATGATGGCTCGGGATGGCCTGGACGAAGCGTGTCATCAGGCCGATGAGCAACGCTTTCATGAAGCTGGGGTCGGGCAGTCAGTCAAGCTGTCTTTCCTTTACCGTTGTTATTCCCGCGGTAGAGAGAACTTTACCATAATGGAGACATTGCGTCTCCTTGGAACGAGTACTTCGTGTGATTTTTGGTGGCGTGTGGTAATGTGATGCTGATGGTCGCGAATGAGGCGGGGACTGGAAGCAGACATGACCAAACTTAAATAATTTTTCAAGCTTCAGTTAATGATGGCAGCTCTCAATTCACTTTGCTATGAGGTGTAATGTCTCTAACTCGTTGAGCGTTGCCTTGGCGGCTTTCTCGCCTCTGTATCAATGTTCCAACATGTTGGCTACCTAAGTTCAAACTCGGGTGCTATCACGAGATCTTCTAATATAATTGCCAACTGTTATTGTGTTCGTGGATGGCATCGTGATCCTTCGCACCGATATACCTGCTGTGCTAGGGACTCTGTTGTGCGAGGTTAGCCGATAGATACTCGTTGCGCAAGTCTCAAAAGGCATCCTCCTGGCTAACTCAGCTAAATACTGTAGATCCTTTTCCCCGGGGTACTCACGATCATGATGTCCCAATACCTATTTTTGAAATCCCGAGTCGAGCCTTTTCTTCCCGCCCCATGAAGCCGCGTCGTATGAGAGCGAGGAGGTGGCGTGGACGGATCTGAGAGTGTAGCAAACAATTAATACAGCTCAAGGCAGGGGCAAACCATTAGGAGTTCTGGTAGGAGGCATGGAAAGGATTCAAAGCTACCAAGCTACCAAATTAGCTGCGTGCATTGCCGGTGAAGTGAGATTTGTTTAATATTTTGAATGCATTCTCTACCCGTGTTCGCCAATCCCACAAACTTTAAACCGCACATGAAGATTAGATCAGTAAAAGCGAGCTGCCACAGTACCGATATAAGTAACTGCAGACAGTTAAGTCTCAAACTCAACAACTATTCACTTTTTGCGGTGTTGTGGTTTAGTGCTGCAGTTCTATCCCGCGACACGAGCCCCCACCCCTGATAAAAGATATTGCCTTCTCTTTGGTGATGGGTAGCAGAGCCTCGCGTTCTATAAGTAGCACTTATTTTACTAGAGTGGTGCAGCTGAAGTCTGTCCATGTTCTGTGGTACGAACAATACTGTCCTTTCACATGTATATCCAACTTGTTGGTTCTAATGCATGATCTGAAACCTCAGCTACCCATTGTTAGCTGTCTCGAGCCTCGTTGCGGCACATCGATATGATGAAACATATAGTCTACCAACAATTGAGCATTGATTATGCACCTACTAGGCTCCATTCTCAGGCTGTCTCAACATGCCAACTTTGGCTCATAGGCGTGGGCCGTGGCATCATCTATTGAGAATTGCGGTATGAATGGTCGAGAATGAATATCACACTATAGATGTTAGTTCCGCTGCTTATTTCATTCTGTTAATATCATCAAGGCCTCATACTTCTTGTGTATTGTGTACAATACTGACTAACACGCTCAGTGTAGGCAGTCCTTTCCGGTGCTTGGTTTCCTGAGAGATTGTCGTAGAAACTGTATCTTTCTAACTTGCACACTCCCCTCTTCTACGTTGTTATAACTATGTGAAGGTCCATATGATGTACACAGAGGCCGCCAGCCCTTATCGAGCTACTTCTTTTGAGCAGTAGATTAATTTGATTTGAGAATCTTGTGGGGAAATGTCCTAGTGTCCAGTTGCGCAGGCTGACTACTGGCTGTTTAGCTATAGGACTTCGTGACTGGCGGAGGAATGATAAGTCGTGCCACTTTGTTTATGCTGGGGCCTTAAATTTGAGTATGATCAAGCTATCCGGGATGACCCTCAACTATTAAGTTGGCCGACTTCGTAACCCCCATTGGTTCGCATCTGGCTTCAGGTGTAAAACGAGATGAGGTGAAGTGCTTGGCGTTGGTTTAGACAAATTCTATCAACGTCAAACCCCTGCATGCAGCCTTACCAACAGTGAATTTTACGGCGTATCCAGTGCTATTTCTGGCGCAGGGAACGAAGATTGTTGTCCCCACGAGGAGCTTCGCCGCATTCCCTCGTGACCGATGTGGTTATGGTTCCGGGGTAGGTTGGCATACCGACATTATAACAGCAAAGCCCCGAAATGCACTTTTACCTGTACATAATGCGATAATGCTGCTGCACATTGCCATGAGTCGATACACAATCTTTGTTGATGCATAAGCTTTTACAGGGCACGTACATCATTACTGAGCTCTCACCGTCTCATGTCATCGATCATACCCTCGCAACCCTGACTTACATCACCATGGCAATAGGCCGCCAACCACAATCACCGTCATCTCTACTACACGCCCGCGCAGACGGCTACGATCCACTCACCTGCCCCAGCCTAAGCGACAAGCCTCCCCATCTCCCACACGCCGATTACTTCGAGATAAATTCGACGGACCCCAAGAATCCAGCTGTCGTCGCGTGCTGCGCGCCGAACCCGGTTACCTCGGTCGCCGGCTGCTATATCTGGTGTACCGTGCCCGCCGCGTTCGGCAATGACAGCGAGAATGTCGACGCGTTCGTCGCTTGCTTGAATGAGCATGGTTGGGATGAGGTTCCCGCCATCAAGCTCGGGGAATCGGGTAGTGCGCACATGGCCGGGTCTCTGAGCGTGAAGGGCTTGGTTGTGCTTGGCGTCGTCGCCGGTTGGTTCATGACCCTTTAAGCAGCGCAGGGTCAACGGCAGCGGTTCGATACGCGTGTCGCGTGGTGATACGCCTGCGCAGGGAGGCAAGCTACTACGGGTGTCCCTGAAGCGGAGGAACAAATTAAGCGGCGGCTTAGCACGGCTACCTCGACTTGTAGCCCGGTTCTGAACATCCGAAATGCGGGCTAAGGTGCTTAGCGTTCTCAACAGTGGCTGTTGTTGGATTTCAGTATTGGGTTGATCATCTGAATTGAGTGTTTATTGCTCGTGTCTCTTATCTTTGCGGTTTGGTGGGGGTTGTACCCTTGTAGTTCTTTTGTTCTTGGATCTGAGCCGCTAACTATTCACGTCCTTCAAACCAAAGTTTTGTGAATCTGTGGATATTGAGAAAATAGGGGATGAATAAGGGATCGGAAGACGTTTGGATAATAATGAACACTGGCACTTACTTTGGAAATATAAAACTTGGGGGGTTAACTCTGAATACGGCTCGGAACATCCTCTCCGAGCCATATACGGCCAAGTCGGCCTCTAAATCCACCGACGGATCAATAAATGACCTCCAAAGGGGCCAGGAAATAATAATTCGTCCCTAGCAAGAAAAGCGAATAGAATACTCATAGAGTTGTGGCGAGGCACAAGGGTTTATTCGTGGCGGCATTCCGAAATCCAGCTTGGGCTGAGGACACAGAACTCGGTAGCGGATAATTTACGGTAAGTCATGTGTTGGTGTCATCTTCAACCATCTCTCATATTTTCTTGTTCTCTTGGTCTCGGTATCGATAATCCATGTTTGATGTCTTCTTTACTAGGCTTCTAGTCTCGGTAAATGGCTACGAATAAATATTATACTCCAATGGTTTCGCGAAAATAAGCTCTTCTTATATTTCTCAATCGAGCATTGATATCACAGTTACTCATTTCCTCAGCCCCCTCCCCCTTATCTATCGAAAATAAGTAGGAGCTGAGCTTGCTTATCCTCCCGCCACCGTGGATTGCCACAGACTGTCAATTATGAGCGGCCCCAGGATAGCCGATAAGTAACCGTGCTTTTAGGTGGGAAGAATGCATCTAAATTGGCGACAATCAAATACCAAACTGTCTGCTCAAGCCCAACACTGCCCTCTTCTACCATGCTAGGAAAGTTAGCGATGGCATCTGTCGCTTGGGACAGCCGTATTCGCGCGTTTCTTTCCATCAAACTGCCACTCTCGGGATACGTTCCGGTGCGCAGAAAGCATACCGGAGGTGCACTCCGCAGACGCAGATACACAAGTACAAGTGGGTTTGAGGAATCCACGGTCCCTATCATGATGTCCGGATCTGACGGTGCCGGCACGTCCCCAACGATTGGCCACGGCGCGCCGGGCGTGAGTCGCTGGCAACATTGCCTTCTTTTAGCCGCGTATACATCCGGCTCCCAAAACTCGCTCAAACCCTCTCACCCCCTTTTCCGGACCAGGCACCAGCAGACAACGTGCTCCGGATTAATTGAAATGCGTTGTATCGAATACCCAAGAAGAAGGACGGCGCTGCCTAAAGTAGATACCGGTCCATAATCTGCTGCGTAATTCAGCACCCGATGCTGCTTTAGGACGCGTTGCTGCCTCGAAATCCAGCTTTGGCGTTATATCTGGTATCTATAGTGTCGCTTGTGGTGATGCCTCTGACGTAGGGACGACAGCTACCGGGCCTTATTTACGTATTATGCACTTGACCAGGGGTTTCAGGAATGTTGTGTCGTTAAGCATCTCGATGAGTATTTTGCCATTCAGCCACTAGGGGCGTCGAAAAGAAAACCAACATGGCGAGGCCAAAGAGCCAAACTCTAGTTTCTATAATGACTACGAGCGGTAGATGTTACGATGCTCTTCTTCCTCTCGTCATTCTAACCTTATACCCGTTTTGATACTCTGCGTAGTTAGCTGGCAGCAACCTGATTGTGGCATGTTCTTTCTGAATTTCAAGCCCGAATTCTTCCCTTCATTCTGATGAGCTACCAACCTGTAACTCGCTAAATATGCTCTCGTTATTTAGTTTTTCTAATATTTCGCTTCTCTTGCTAATCCAGTATGCAAGCGGAGCTAAGAATGGCATCATGGGCTTTGGCCTGTCCATATACCCAGACTCGTGTTGCCTGGCATGTCACGACTCGCTCTCGTCCCTATACCTGAACTGCACCGCATTCTCCGAGCACAATGACATGCCGGGCATGGAAATGGAGATGAAGGGGATGACGAGTGAGAAGTGCCGAGCCTCTAATACGCCATGGCTTCAGACGATGGCATATTGTATACACCAGGCCTGTGGTGGTCACGGATATACGGTCGAAAAGCAGGCCAGGTGTTTTAGTGCCCACGCAGTTTCTGGAGCTTCAGAACCGACTTTTCGGGACAGCCTACCTGCTACCGCGCCCACGACTGAACTCCCGACGAATGCGACCTGGCTCAATCTCACTAGCCTAGTAAATCATGATATTTACCATGCAACACACGGAACTCTAGAAGAATTCGCGCGGTCAGAATACGCTCATACTAAGTATTCGTAAGTCCGTATCTGTCCATCTCTCAGGGGCCCAAGCTGATACAACAAAAACATACAGGGTGATCCTCTACCTGATTGTCATCGGCACTTGTCTTGCCTGGGGAATCAAGATCCAGCTCCTGAGCTTGTTGCCTGGCATCAGGGGTCACTTGCAGCATTCAACCCTGAGATCCAAATTTCGGCAGCACATCGCTCTCCCTGCTCTATTCGGGTCTCGACATCGGGAACCGCTCCCGGCAGACTTAGGATACGCGCCGAGCAGGGCGCTCAGCATCTCCATTGGCGTCTACGTCGCGCTGAATGTGATATTCTCCTCCGTGTCCTTCAGGAGCTTCCAGCCCAACATCTACTTTCCCTCGCGGCGCTCCGAGCTCTGCGAGTACGTGGGCAACCGCACCGGCACCCTGAGCCTGGTGAACCTCAGCATCGCCATCTTGTTCGCCGGCCGGAACAACATCCTCATCGCCGTGACCGGATGGAGCCAGACGACGTTCTTGGCCTTGCATCGCTGGGCGGCGAGGGTCGCCACGGTACAGGCTATCGTGCACTCCATTGCGTATACTATACCGTACGTGGATCCGGGGTATGAGGGAGCGCCGACGTATGCAGAGGAAGCGGCGAAACCTTTTTATGTACGTCCCCCTGATTTTCAAGAGAACTTGGACCGAGACCAAATTGTTTGATATAATCTTCGCTGACTCCTTATCTCTCGCAGTGGTGGGGGATCATCGGGACCATCGCCCTGAGTCTCGCAACAGCTTTCGCCATCTTGCCCATTCGTATAAGGCTCTACGAGCTATTCTTAATAGTCCACATCGTCCTCATAGTTCTCTCCTTGGTTGCCTGTTGGTACCATCTAATCCCCCATTTCGGCTTCAAGGTGCGTATTTCCATACCGGATTTCCATTCAACTCCACGAGACCCCGAACCTAGTATTTGTGCCCAAAGCAAATAAGCCTGCTAACCTGCGCTGCAGTACGGCTACCAAGTCTGGCTCTACATCTGCTTCGCCTTCTGGTCCGCCGACCGACTCGCCCGGCTGGCGCGCATCGCCTACTACAGCCGCCTCGGCGACGCGAGGGCCGTGGTCGAGGCAATCCCTGGGTGCAATATTTTGCAGATCACCGTCTTCCCGCGCGTCGCCCGGGGCGTCGGGCCGGGACAGCACACGTTCCTCTACTTCCCGGGGCTCGGCAGGTTCTGGGAGAGCCACCCGTTCAGCATCGCCTCGTGGGAGGGGGAGACGCCGAGACGGCCCGTCGCCGCCGCCCCCGCGACCCTCCCCGCGCACCGGGGCCACGTGTACGCCGTCGTCGAGGAGGAGGCGGCGGCGGAGGAGAAGAAGTCGGGCGCCGTGTCCGAGTCCAGCTACCAGGCGAAGTCGGCGACGACGCAGCACCAGGACGTGGTCCCCCCGGGACGCGACGCCGCCCCCTCCTTCCGGCTCCTCGTCCGCGCGCACGCCGGTATGACTTCCGCGCTGCGGCGCCACCTCGCCTCGCTGCCTGCGGGCTCACAGGGGGAGGTGGCGGCGTACACGGAGGGCTACTACGCGGGCCACCGCGCCACCCTGCAGCCGCTGTCCACCGCAGACACGGTACTGTGTCTCGCTGGCGGGCTGGGGATCACGCACGCCCTCAGCTTCGTGCAGGACTACACCAACACATCGGCGCCAGGGGGTGAGGCTGCGGCGAGGAGGCGCGGCGTAATGGGGCGGACCAGGCGGTTCGTGCTCGCCTGGTCCGCTAGGGAGATGACCTTTATCGAGCACGTGAGGAACAATTTCCTCGCGGACGCGTCAGGGGTCGAGTGTCTGTTCTGGTGTACAGGCTCTACCGAGGAGGCGGGAGGATCAGAAGAGCTCAAGGGCGAGATTCGAGAGGTCGAGGGCCGCCATCCCGACGCGGCGGCCGCGGTTGGGCGGATGCAGGTCGGCTCCGTGATACGGTCCGCTCTCGAGGCTGGACGGCAGACCACGGTCGTGGTGTGCGGCCCAGGCCAGATGGCGGATGAGACACGGAGGCAGGTCGTCGGCTGTGTGAAGGACGGCTTCGATGTACACCTAGTTGAGGAGGCCTTTGCTTGGTGATTCTGGTTATTTGAAGGCAATCTTTACCCTAATATTAGTTCCGCATTTTTCCTACCCTAGATTTCTTCTTCCCATAGCAAAACATAATCGCGTGCCCTGTACGGGAATCTCGTTGGCAGTTAAGGCAGTAGATTAGGTCTGCGCGTCGGAGGCGAGCATTTGGGAGGAACACCGGTAATTAGAGAATCGATTGATCAAAAAAGAAAAAGAAAAAGAAAAAAAAAAAAAAAAATCACAGTTGGAATTTCCACAAAAAGTTCACTGTTTATGTTACGAGTATATGGCGATGAACTTCGTCGGCATCTCCTCACCCTCAACCCCTCGGAATCACCTGGTCATTGATAGCACACTCGCCTTATGCATAGGATAAACTCAAACGGCAAGTTCCATTGAGGCAACCGGCTCGTGCTGAAACTCTATTCCTGAGCGCTGGTGCTGGGTGGTAGTTGCTCAAAAGAACCCTGACATCGTAGGTTGCAATGCCGATCCTTGAGGGTATTTGCAGCGCATCCCTCAAGGTTGCGGCATTTGTCTACATATTAGTACTATTAGAGAGGCAGAACTCAACACAAGCGAATCACCGGTTGTGGATTCAATCATTCCTCCGTGGCGCAATTGGCTAGCGCGTTCGACTGTTATTAACAGATAATCGAGAGGTTGACAGTTCAAGCCTGTCCGGGGGAGAGATTTCTCTTTTTGACATTTTACCACCCAGTTAAAGTGGGAAGCGTGCTTTATCCTCGAACCAAAACGAAGAGACTTCTTGCTGAATTTCTTTTAAGTAATGGACGACAACTAGTCTTATAACGCTAGGTTTGCAGCCTGCGTACGTACCCCTGAACTTTACAGCGTGATAAGGGTTTAGCTTCTGGCAACGTCGATGAGACCGCTAGATAGCAGTGGACTGCATCGCAGTGCTTCCCGCCGCCAACCTTGATTGCCTACTTAGGTACCTTCTTTATCCCATATGTGCCCGTATACTATTGTCGCGCAACGTCAAATTAGAAACCAAACGGATGATGAGCTGGTGCATGTAAAAGGCGTGCGTACATCGTATTGATTATAAATCGTCGCACCCGTTGAGCTGGTTGCTAAGCCTGCCAACGTCGCATCGAAATACAGTTGTCTATCTGTATTCCACCTGTGCTTCATGCCAAGGGAATCTTGGAGACGCCCTTCAGTCATCGAAGGGCGCGCATCACTGTAGGTACTCGTTGATAGAGTGTCAATGACGATATTTGATTATTCTTCAATTCACTCGCCATTAGTAAGTGGGCGAGAAAACAACCCTATGTACGAGTCCGTTCTCTTGACGGGCTTTGCTATGTGTTTCATACGATCAATGTATTTTGCTATATATATATATGGCCGAGAAGTGCCAGATTTGATTGCAATGTATCTATCATTATCCGCAGACACGTCCGAGAAACTCACCTGTCGGGCTTTGAATCATTGTAAACTCGGTGTATTATACTGTTACTTCTGATATTTGACAATACTGTATCCTAAAATGCCGAAGCTTGTCACGGTAGTAGGCGCCACAGGCAACCAGGGCCGCGCCGTCATCACCGCCCTCATCGGCGATCCGAACTACAGCTTACGCGGCCTAACTCGCGACCCAGAAAGCCGCGCAGCCCAGGAGCTAAGTGGACAAGGCATCGAGGTCGTCGGGGCCGACCTCGACAGCCTCACATCCCTCAAGGCGGCATTCGCGGGCTCGTACGCCGTGTACGGCGTCACGGGACTCGACGGGCTCCTGGCGAACCACGACTTGGAAACGATGGAAAAGATCGAGGCGGCGTGGGGCAAGAACATTGCGCGGGCCGCGGGCGAGACGGCCGACCTGGAGCACTTCATCTGGAGCACGCTCCCGCACGCGTCCGAGATCAGCGGCGGCCGCTACCGCCTCAGCAACCACGTCGCCAAGAACGAGGTCGACGACTACATCCGCGCCGACGCGGCGCTCGCCGCGAAGACAACCTTCCTCGTCATCGCCCAGTACCACAGCAACTACTCGTACGGCGCCGTGTCGATACACAAAATCGCGTCGGCTGATGCGTACGTGCACTTCGCCTCGCACCCCTCGGACACCCCCATCGCCTGGATCGGCGACGTGGCACGCAACTTGCCGCCATTCATCAAGCCGATTCTCGAGCAACCGGACAAGACGAGGGGAAATGTCGTATTTGCGTACTCTGAAGTGCGCACGTCGGCGGAGTCGCTGCTTATCTGGGCAACGGCCAAGGGGGTGAGGGCCTTCCATGTGCCCGTTTCGGCCGAGCTGGTGCGAGCGCTCTGGGGGAAGAACGCCGACATTTTGGCTGCGATGTGGCGGTACTGGGGCGAATTCAGGGACAAGAGCTGGTCAGCACCGGGACACACGGTCCTTACAAAAGATGATCTGGGAGTCGCTGGCCTCATCAGCTTAGCTCAGTCTTTCAAGGACTATGAGATATAGTTTGGGTCATATGATTCTGTATCTTGTTAGGTACCTAGTAGAACCAATCAATATTAACCTCGAGAGACCGGGTGGCTTCGCGGAAGCAACAATGGCTCAGTTGATTGGAGTATCACTGCTCGCACATCCGAAAATGATGCGTACTGATGAAGGCAGCTTATACCATGAATTTGCTTAAAAAAAGCATGCATGTACTCTATTCGTTAGTCCGGAGTTCCAAAGCTGAGGAATCCGAGTCTGAAAGAATGAGCAGGCAGCTCGGTTCGCAGGAATCTACTGGGAGATACCCGAAAACCCGCTGTTTTTAATCAATCTCGCGTTTTAGCGTGGTCTCGATGCTATGGAGCTGCGGTCTTGTAAGGGATCGCAAAGCATGAAGACGTATCGTATCCGAACGCTGGTTTCGTCAAGGCGGGTAATCAAGAGAGGAACGGGAACAAGGATCGAAATATTATACATTCAACTTCTATAGACATGGAGATGGGTATATGTGGGTGGGTGGTGTTGTACATCTTTGATACATGATTACCTCATAATCATTGCCGCACATTTTTATTCGGCGGCATCGACGTTGATCTCCCTCACATTCCAGGAGTTGTCGACCCAGTCTTGCTTCTTGCCCAAGAAGGCAGTTTGCTCGCTTTGTTTGGCCAACGCATCAACGATATATTTCTGTGCGACCTCTCGTACTTGGTCTTTCGTCACGTCGAGAAGCTGCTCTCGTCTCTTCTGCTGCATCTCGTCCGTAATCCCGGACATGAACCGTAGCATGCCCTCGGTATTCACGGATTTGGGAGCATCGACGCCCTGGAAGACGGATATTTTGGCCTCTTCTAAATCCTGGCTCGACCACTGTTTATCAACAGCCCAGCGCCCAGCATTCCGCATAATGGAAAGAGTGTTCTGAGGGTTGGGGTCTCTGTATGAATAAAAACCGAACAGTCCCTCTAGACCTTTCATATACGCGCCGCCACCATATGCACCGCCCTTCTCACGAATCTCATGATGCAGATGCTTGTGAGTTAGAAGCTGTGCTAAGATCTGGAGCGGTGCGCCATCTGGAGAAGTATAAGACACTGTCGGTAAGGCCAAACTGCCATAGTAGACCTGGTAGGGAAGCGGGAAAAACGCCTTGATGTCACGAGCAGTGGGTTGCTCCGAGGTAGCCGGGAAGGAAATGGACCGGCTTGCTCGTGAAGACATAAATTGTGTTAAGGCTGATGAATTAGCTGCCGTACTGTCGTGCCCACATGTTAAGGCCGTACGGATGTTATTGCCCGCTAGGGCTATCGCTTGGATTTGTTTGAGTTTGTCGATAACGTCTTCCAGCTGGTCTGATTCCGGTCGTCCAGCTAGCGAGGTTATCAGCTTAACTTGTGTTAATCCGCTAACCTGTTCAGTAAGGTAAGCATCACGGGTAAGCCCCGATTCAGCGTATCTTCGAGCATAAGCATGACCGGAGGATGCAATATCGTTTACGATACCATCAGCAGAAGCTTGAAGAAGCTGCCTGATCCGGAGTGCCGCCTCTGGGCTATCGAAGTTTGTCTCTAGAATAAGCTTCCGCAGAAGACTGAACATTTCAGGCACATTGCGATCGAGTGCCATTCCTCGTAGTATAAGCCCTTCGGACGCTTTGTGAAAGTCGTTCGGTGAAGGTGTGCTCATGTAGCCCACGGATATGCCGCCTGTCTTCAGTTTGATCAAGTCTTCGAGTTGCTCCATGGTCATGTCTTTTGTCCCTAGGCGCATGATGGAGTCGGTGAAGAGAGGGATTAAAGCACGAAGCTCATCCGGTAAATTATCGAACGTGTTTATTGCTCGAAAATACGTAAGCCCGTTTGTTGGGGCTTCTCGCCATTGAATCTTGGTCCCGCTCAAGATCTCATCACGAACTGTAATAGGCTCTTTTTCTCTGGGAATATCCTTCACATGTACAGAAGGAAGGCAGCTTAGGTCTTGAGTGCTGGACTTGTTTTGTTCCGCCAAGAGCTCAATCTCTCGCTGCTCGAAGAAAACTCGAGCGGCATCCTCGCCACCCGCTTCTTGCGTAGCTAGGGCAATTTTTGATGCCAGCCGTTCCTCTTCCTCCTTTGCTAACTCAGCGCTGTAGTTTTCCGAGGGCGCCATTGTAAATGTGAGGGTGTTGTCATTCATGAAGTACTTGTCAATGAGGCCTTCTAGATAGCCGCCTTGCGCAAGTTTCGCCTCAAATGCAGCGACAGTGTCATTCCATGCCAGCGAGTCGAAAGGGTCAGTGCCCGAGAACCACTTCCCCTTGAGACGTTGCAACACGGACATGCCGAAGTTGGCTGTTTTATGCTTCAGACTTAGTTCAAGTTGGTGAAGATATCCGTTAATCTTGCCTCGTTCAAAGCCTTTGTCACGGACATCGCGAAGTATCCTCTCCACTTCACTCTTCACCTTTTCAATGTTGGATTCATTAACGCCAGTCAAGCCAACTGAGAAGATGCCCGTGGCCGCAGATCCATCGTACCCTGCATTGGGGCTAAAGTCTGTACCGAGCCCGCTCTCAATTAGACCTTTGTATATAGGGGAGCCGTAGCCATCCATCAAGAGCGACGACAACAGAGCCAGGGAGAAGGATTCGACGACATCACTAGTATTTCCGGTAACCCATGACACGGATGTCTTGTATTGCTTGTCGGGGTCGGCCAAAGGATCCACAGGTCCCAACATCTTGACGGTTCGGGGCCCATCGCTAAGGTCAATGGGCTGCTTGTGTTTGATGTCTGCCTCAATCCTATTGAAAGCGCTCATTTGCGCATCGATCTCTCTTAGATGGTCGGCCAGAGGCATATCTCCGTAGGTCATCAACTTAGCATTGCTAGGATGGTAATGCTCTGCGTGGAATTTCTTGAGCTGTTCGTATGTCAAGTCGGTAATTTTTTGAGGATCCCCGCCGGAGTTATTGATCGAAGGGAAAATATGATCCTGGAAGCGGATATAGAATAAGTAACCCGCGTCAGACATCTGACCCTTCATCTCGTTGTACACGACACCCTTAAAGACTAGCTTGCTGTCCTCAGGGCTGGCCTCACCATCGGCCTCGGCAACCCGGGGATTCTCGGGACCTATCCGCCACCCCTCCTGTGTGAAGTCGGTCTTTTTGAGAAGTGGGTGAAGGGTGGCATCCAAGTACACCGACATTAGGTTTTGAAAATCCTGGGCATTCGTGGTGGCAAACGGATAGAAGGTATGGTCAGAGGCTGTGAAGGCGTTCATGAAGTTGGACAAGGTGCGAGGGAGCATCTTGAAGAAGGGGTCTCGAATGGGGTACTTCTCGCTGCCACAGAGGGTGGTGTGCTCGAGGATATGGGGAACGCCCGTGTCATCGGGAGGATTTGTCTTGAAGCCGATGGAGAAGACATTGTTGCTGTCGTCTCTGGCAATGTGCAGATAGTCGGCGCCTGTCTTGTCGTGTTTCAGATGAAGTGCGGTCAGCTCGAGCTCGGGGACATGCTTTGTCCGTAGCAGGGTGAAGCCATGGAGCTTCTCGCCGGGCTTCGGATACTGGGAAAGGTCGGTGGCAGCTCGCTTTGCGGCGCTTTTGACGGCGTTGCGCAGCATAATGAGCGTAGTCTAAGGTCCAAGGCGCAGGTTTGCGCAAGACCTGAAGTGAGCGTGACGGAAAACGGGGCTGAAATGAGAGTTCTAATAACAAAGTTGATAAGTACTAAGAATTAAAGTTCCGAACGAGGGCAGCTGCAAGTAAATGTTGTGCCCAGCTCCAGGTTATGCTTAGAAGTAAACTTGATGTGAAAACCTGGAAGTTAACCCCAAAGCACTGATGATGTGCAGCATGGTACGGTATTCTTCAAAGCGGAACCCAGATTAAGCACAGATTAAGCACCGCTTACATGCATACGGCAGCGCATGCCCGTGCGGCACTGTACAATGTTACCGGTACATCCTTGGCAGTTGCCTCCCAATCCCTGGCTACGTGCAAGTCTTCCACGGCCTTAGGTACCTCTTACCACCTAGGTACCTGTAGGTAATGATGCTATTGTCATATTGCCCAACATGAACCTTCACCTGCCAGTTTCTATTGCTGCAGATGACCCATCCCTTCCCCACTGTGACCCGCCTCTTTGGGTACCTACCTTGAGGTACCACCGTACCAAGGTACCACCTACCTGCTCGAACACAGCAACACGGAGGAACAGCTGGGTCACGACTCGCTGGAGGCTGGGTCGCCGCTGCGTGGCATTGCCCCGGTTGATTCATCCACCCACTATCCACAGGTACCCGGACCAGGTAAGCGGCACTATCTGCTAAACCGACTGGGACGGACGGCCGCCTCGTCTCTATCTCGACAAACTTCTCTTGCAGCCATCGTGACCATTGCTTCCAGCATCAATACGCGCCCAGACCGCCAGCAACGCCCCCGACAGCCGCCAATCGTGGTCCGCCACCGTGTCCGAGGCCGACTTAGACCTGTACATGCATTATCCCCAAATGCGTTTTCCCACCGCACCGGCGTAAGCAGCTCTCGTTTGTCCGACTCGATTCGACCGATGACGCCTCAGACTCCCCAGACTCCCCATGCTCCCCTTCTCCCGCTTCGAGTCCCGGCCCGTGTCGAGTTTTGTGCTGTGCAGCGCTTCTCACCTTCTTCGTCTAGGTTGTACTTCCCTTCATAGTTCACCATGGCAACTACGAGCCATCGTGCATCCGCAACGCCCGCCCCCCTCGCCTCCTCCGTTCCTAATGGGACCGCTTCACATATCCACGACGACCCATCCCTTACCAATGGTGCCCATGTGCCTGTGCAAGAGCCTCGGCCCGCGCCAGCGCCGACGCCCGCCATGGCCTCCAACGCCGCAAATAAGAAGGCGAAGGCCAAGAAGACGTTAGATTCCTCAGAGGCCTCTAAGTTAGTTGCCGCCAGGATATCGCAACTCGAGGTCGATACTGCCGTTGAGAGAGAACAAGAGGCTGAGATTGGTACGTCAAATGCTCATGTGTTCTGATCAGGCAATCATGATTTCCCGTTACAAACAGTGCATCTCTGGTGGCGCATTGTACATTGGTTTGGTCTCCTATCACTTTGGCGCATGCTTGTTTGGCAAGAAAACTATACTATTGGCTTGAACTTTGTCGAATACACCTTCTTCTCGGAGATGAGGTGGTGATCATTGGCCTCGCGCTCAATATGCTTCCGTATAAGGGAGCATATATGAAATAAGGGCAGCAATACCAAGGCGCCATCCTGGAAACGCGTGATGCAGGGCGTTATGTCTTTGGGATGGATCACATTGAGTCCATATCTCTTTTATTTGCAGTATAAAACTCTAACTAATTATGCATTTATCTAGATCGAGAAGTGCGCAAGGCGAATCGCGAACTCAATCATCAGATGAACAAGATGAACGACATGGATAAAATCGACCTTCTTACTAAGCGATCTTCGGAGCTGTTCGCCAATCTAAAGCGACTCGAGCGCGAGAATATCAAAAACAAGAAACGTGCCGACCAACTGCAGAAAGAGAAGGACTCCAGCCGAACCGACCTGAGTAAACAAATCGGGCTAAAAGAAAAGCTAGAAAAACTCTGTCGTGAATTGCAGAAAGAGAACAACAAGCTCAAGGTAGTATCCGTACTCTAAATGGCAAGGGGATGAAGCTGATAGAGGGGTTCGTGCATAGAACGACCATAGGGCACTCAACGATGCTCATGATCGACTCAAAAGTTCTTCTGACGAGCGTTTCAAGAAGGTGCTCGAGACATTAGAAGGCTACCAGGAAGAGAAAGATAATCCGCGAAAACAGGTCGTATACATGAAAGCAGAAGAACTGTATAACCCCCTCTTTAGCGCACTAATTGGCGCCCTTGGCTGACGATGGAGACTTAGATTTAAAAATCGCTTCAAGTCGTTGATTGATCAGTACGAGCTGCGCGAACTTCACTTCCACTCCGCCATGAGAACCAAGGAGATAGAAGTGCAATGGAATATGGCGCGTTACGAGCAGCAAAAGAAGGCAGTCGAAGCCGAAGGCAACCGTGCCCGTCAACTAAACAACCAGGTCCTCACATTCACCAAGACGGAAACAGAACTGCGGAACCAACTCAATGTCTACGTCGAGAAGTTCAAGCAGGTATGCACCTTGTTTCTTTCTCTTGCGCGCCCAACACAGGCGTTAACAGGTGACGAGGTCGAGGATACCCTAAACAACAGTAACGATCTGTTTTTAACGTTTCGCAAGGAGATGGAAGACATGTCTAAAAAGACCAAGAAGTTGGAGAAAGAGAATGAGGCTTACAGGCGCAGAGATACGGCTCTGAATCAGAATATCCTCAAAATGGCCGAGGAACGTAACAAGCACCTCAAAGACCTCGAGGACATCAAGAAGAAGAATGAGAAACTCACCAGTATCATCAACCAAATGCAACAACAGGGCCGCGGGATACCCGCGGGGATGCAAGGTACAATGGAGAGGTGTTATCCCGAGGGTGGGGAGGCAGACGAAGGAGAGCTAGAGGGCGAAGAAGACAGTGAATGCGAGTATAACGAGGACGCAGAGGAGCAGATCAGCGAAGGGGAGTTTGACGACGACACCGAAGAAGAGATCCCGAGTGTCCCAGGCGCTTACGGACCGGAGCGACCGCCTGCCATGAATGGTCACCGCTAGGGAGCCGAGACTCCGGATTGGCAGCCGGAATTCGCGGTTCCTCGGCCTATCGTCAACCTGCTACATTGGATTGAGGGGTATAGGCACAAAGCCTGGGAAGTTCTCGCACCTGATGTGTAGAACACCAGGGCCTTGACATGCTGCTCTAGAGACGAGCTCGACTTGGCCTGATGCGGAGCTACCCAGGCAAGACAAGACAAGACCAAATCCTCTCCTTTCAGCCGGCGCACCGCACGACTAGAGAGCGGTTGCTATCCAGCCCCAGCAAACCGGTGATTGATAGACAAGTTGGCTACTCCAAACACATTGTATCCTGTAGGTATGAAGTGATACGTTGTAGAAGTACAATGAATTGATCCAGTATGAAGATTACAAAAGATGGGCTAGTACGGGATCCATGGCACTTGTTGCAAAAGTGAGAACAGAGGACATGTGAGGCTGATTGGGTTTCTATTAGGGTATCTATCTTTTTCTTTTTCTTTGGAAATGCTCGGGGCGTCTCAGCGCGAGGACTACGCCTTCGAGGAACCGCCTGCCTTTGACGTCGCTGCTGGCGGCTGCTGCTTGATGCCGTACTTAGCCGGCACCCTAGCCGGGCCGAGCTCGCGCCGGAACTCGTCGAACTGCTCCACGCCGTTCCCCCACTTGCCCTTCTTGACCCTCTTCTTGCCGTGCATGGAGTAGTCGCCCAGGAAGTCATCCAGGATGCTGTCGAAGTCGGCGCGCATGGGGCCGGTGACGCTCGAGGCCGTCGACATCATGGACATGGCCGTGGACTGGGCATCGTCGTCGTCGTCGCCGGCCAGCTCGTAGTCGTCGTGGTCCGGGTTGTACTGCTTCTGCTCGAGGACCTCGAAGCGCGCGTCCAGCAGGCTCAGCTGCTCCGTGCGGACCAGCGACGAGGAGGACATGGAGTAGCTGGACTGCGAGGTCAGGGCGCCCTTGCGCTTCTTGCGGCGCCCGCCGTTGGTGGTCGTGGTCAGGATGCTCGACTGCACGTCCGACAGCGACGGCGCGGCGCGGCCGGGCGCCCGGCGGCCGCCCGTCTTCTGGTTCTTCTTGAACTGCTGGAAGTCCTCGAGCCAGTTCTCGTTCTTCACCATGTCGGCCTCCTCGCCCGCGTCCTCGCCCGCCGCGCCGGCGGCCGGCACGAGGCTGGGCGCCTCGGTATCGTCCCTGTATTCCTTCCGCGGCTTCGCCGTGTCGTCCGTCTCCCAGCCCTCGTCGTCTTCGAAGTCGATCTCGTCGAGCTCCCGCCCGTCCTTGGCCAGCTCCTGGAATATGTCGTCATCCCCGTCGTCCACGTAGGCATCGTCCTCGAGGGCCTCGAGGACCTCCCGCAACCGCGGGTCCATGTCGGGCTGGAAGCCGGCGATGGCGTCCGGGACGTCCTGCTGCGCCTGGTAGGTGATGTGCTGGAGGTTCTTGTTGGGCAGGAAGGAGTCGTCGAAGAGCTCGCGCTTCCGGCGCTCCTCGTCCTCCAGGTCTAGCTGCCGGATGGCGTCCGCTAGGCTCTGCTTGTGCTTGCCCTTGTCCTTGTTCTGTCCCGTCTCGGCCTCGACGAAGACGACGTCGCCGGCGCCCCCCGAGCCCAGATCCCGCAGGTGCTGCATGTAGTCGTACTCGGTGTCGTCGTAGTAGACGCCGTAGTTGGCGGCCTCGCCCTCGTTGGCGCGCATGTAGGCCACATCGTCGGCGCTCAGCTCCGAGGCCAGGTCGTCCAGCTTCTTTCCCTTGCCAGCGTTGAGGTTGTTTGTCGGGTTCAAGATCATGGACGGCGCATCGGCATCGTGGATGAGGGGGTCATTTTGCGGACGGTGCACCAGCGTGAAGTGCTGGGCCGTCTTCTTGTCACTGCGAGGTGTCAATGAGCCTCGTCTTACACAACGGCCGCCCCGACTCAGAAGGGGGGATTTGGTACTTACATCCACTTGCCCTTGGGCATTTTGAGGGTTCTTCTGAGTCTCGACTAACAATCCGAGGGGTTGATATAATGGCAATAATAGACCAAATTACAGTGGTTTAGAGACAAAAAAAATAGGACTGGCAAGGTTGTACCTGGATGGTTCAAAAGGACCTAACCACCTATCTAGTGTGCACATGTAACTTCAGGGCTCTCAAAAGTTTAAAGGTGTGGTGCCCATCCTAGCCGTGGCCGCCTGTGCCCGCTCCATCTGGGCCAAGGCAGGTAGGCTGTCTCGCCCAGTCCAGATGGGATGGAGATTCAGGGTCGGAAAATTTGGCGGGGTGAATTGCTTATCGGGCCTTATCGGACCAACGGGTGACGCAAAAATTCAAAGTTGCCCCTCGCCCCTCCAATCCCTCAAATTAATCAGCAGCCCGACACTGCACCTGCGACCGTGATAAGTGGGCAATATACCGCGACCGTCCATCACAAACTACTAATCTTTCCCTAAACGCCAACGGCCCAACCAACGGAACGCTTGGGCTTATTGAAACACTGTATCACCGGCTCCCGCCCTACGAAATCATTTCTTTGAAAGCAGGCCTGAGGGGCTTTCGTTATTCAAGATGGTTTTGGCCAAGTCCAAGGCCTCCGTGGGCCTCGGCAACACGCTGATGAACGATCGATTTGGCAAAGGCAAAGGCTCCGACCGCAGGAAAGGAACCGGCGTAACGCGCATCAACCATGCTACCGGCGAAGAGGTAGGCTTCCCTCTCTTTGGCTAGACTATTCGTCATCATCGTCACTAACACGGGCCATTGTAGTACATCACAAACGACAGGAAAGAGGCGGCATGGGTCAAGATGCGCTCCGTCACCGAGCAGGGTGCTCTGGACGAATTTCTGGCCACAGCTGAGCTTGCCGGCACCGACTTCACAGCCGAGAAGATGAACAATGTCAAGATCATCCACACCGATCAGAGGAACCCGTACCTTTTGACTGCCACAGAAGAGCGGAACGTAATAGGAAAGCAAAACGAGCACAGAGGGAGATTGACAGTGCCGCGACGGCCAAAGTGGGATGCTTCCACGACGCCCGAGGAGCTGGACCAGCGAGAGAGAGAGTCCTTCTTGCTGTGGAGAAGAGGACTGGCGGAGCTCCAAGAGTACAATGACCTTCTCATGACTCCTTTCGAGCGAAATCTGGAGGTTTGGAGACAGCTCTGGCGTGTCATTGAACGATCCGACCTGGTAGTCCAGATTGTAGATGCACGGAACCCCCTCATGTTCCGCTCTGAGGATCTAGAGCACTACGTCAAGGATGTCAACCCATCCAAGAAGAACTTGTTGTTGGTCAACAAGGCAGACATGATGACGACGGCACAGAGGAAGGCCTGGGCCAAGTACTTCAAGGAGAAGCGTATTTCATATCGCTTCTTCTCTGCAAGCTTAGCAAAGCAGATGAACGAGGCACGTGAACTCGAACCCGAAGAGCCACTGCACGGTGAGAGCTCCAACCCAAAGACGAAACAAAAATATCAGCCTGAGGATGACGGTGAATCTTCTGAGGGGGGTTCTAGCGTAGACGAGACGGAACAAGAGAATGAAACGCCAGGAGCTCCTGTGCCGGACATGACGGAAGATGATACGAGGATATTGACTGTCGACGAGCTGGAAGATATCTTTCTCGAACAAGCACATGATCCTGATGGTAAGTGAACCTCCATCTATTTGTCTGCGTTCGGCCTCTAACTTCCAACACCTTCAGATCCCGACAAAAAATTAGAAATAGGTCTTGTAGGATATCCTAATGTTGGAAAATCGTCTACCATCAATGCCCTCATTGGTGCCAAGAAAGTCTCAGTCTCCGCAACGCCCGGCAAGACCAAGCACTTCCAGACAATCCGCCTGAGCGACAAGGTTGTTTTATGCGATTGCCCAGGTCTGGTCTTTCCAAACTTTGCGACAACCAAGGGTGAGCTGGTCTGCAATGGTGTTCTACCAATTGACCAACTGAGAGAATTCACGGGCCCGGCGGGCTTGATCACACACCGAATTCCTCAGCCATTTTTGGAAGCGATTTACGGAATACATATCAAGACACGTCCTTTTGAAGAAGGAGGAACCGGCATCCCCACGGCTAGCGAACTTTTGGCAGCTTATGCCAAAGCAAGAGGTTTCAAAACCCAAGGTGTTGGTCTGCCAGATGAGTCCAGGGCTGCACGAACTGTTCTCAAGGACTACGTGAGTGGAAAGCTACTTTATGTCGAGCCTCCTCCTGGTTGGGGCGATGGCGGCGAGTTCAACCGCGAACTTTATGGTGCGGCCCATTTGCCGGAGAAGCGAAGGGCCGCGTTACGGGCCGCTATGGAGGCCCTCGATGTGGGCGATGGCGAGTCTACGATAGATAACGAAATCCTCGCTCTACCCACTGGCGCGAAGTCTAAGTCGCTCGACAAGTCATTCTTCGCTCGGAACCAGGGGAATGGAGGGCATCTGTCGATGCCCTTCAGTCATAAGTACACGGAACAGGGTAAGGCACAGGCCGAGGCAAGGGAACAACTGAGTGGGCGCAAGGCTAGAGCCATGATTGCACTGGAGACCGGTTTGGATCCCAGTGAAGTTCGACTCGGGTCAAGCAAGAAGCATTTCAAGGGAAGGGCGAAGGCCAAGGGCAAGAAATTCGATAACAAGATGCTGGATTAATCGGACAGGTTCGTTGGGCAGTAACAGGCTGGTATTTCTCAACAAAGACTAGAGCAACAGACCTAGTTACTTAACCTGTACTGGAATCAGGCCACGGACTTCATGGTCAAGACTCCTGGACAAAGAGATTTGATTGTGACTCGTCAGTAAATGTTGAATGCCTCTCTGCTTCCTCTTTCTGTTTGATTGACGCCAAGGAGCGTGAAGCTGGACTGGTTCTAGGAATGAAGCAACTGAGGGAAAAACATATTCATTGAATTCCGAGCACAAATGTCTGTAAACCAGGAACGTTCCTACATAGATTCTTCTACTAGTGATATATATGAGGAATTCTCCCCCGACACCGTCGTATCTTGATCACTTCCATCGGCAACACAAATCTCAAACAAACCCTCGAGAGATTATCTTTGGAGCGCCAACAGAAATCGCCAATCGATTGCTCAGTTGTATTTGTTCATCTCAACATGACAAACAACACCGATCGCGCGTCCCCGGCCGACGAGGCCGACGGGTGGACGGTCGTGGCGTACAAGGGTTCGAAGCCCGCGAACGAGTCCGCCCCACGAACTCAGGGCGGAGCCGCGGACCACGAGAAGACATCGGCGCCAGCGAAGAAGTCCAAAACCCAATCTAGAAGATCCAGAAATCGGGCCCGCCGCAACGCCAATGGCAGCGACGCCCCGGCAGCCGGCTCCGGACGTGCTGATAAGGAGGCCGGGGAGGAGGACAAGGGGCAGAGCGCCCTCGGTATTCCTGCCCCTGCCGCGTTAACCTACGCCTCCATTGCCACGACCCGCTCCCGCTCCCCACCACCGTGTGTGCTGAGGCCGTTGAATGGCGGTAAACACGAGGTGGTTAAATGGCACAGGCTCGAGACGGGAGGCGGGTACGAGGTGAAGAGCTCGGAATGGTGGTGAAGAATGCTTGAGTGACGACGACGACTTCCAAGTATGAGTAGCTAGCTTCCTACAAATTGATTTGATACATATATTACGTGTACACCTTTGTTTTAATCGTGAATTTTCATTACTGATCTTATGCTTGACTGAGGTGTTACCCTGATTCTAGGCTTGCCATTGTGTTGAGTTTGATCTAATACCTGACTGCGGCCAGCCTAACCCCTTACTAGGTAGGTAGGCTATGGTGCACTCGTGGGAGATGGGCACATGGCCCAAGTCGCTGTGATACTTGAATTGAATACCGTGCCATATTGTTTGCGGCAGTTCTAAAGCTGGCTACCTACCTAAGATAGCCTGTAGAATCTTGCAATGGTCTAGCTGTAGTTGCAACACTTGGAATCGATTCCGTACCAACATAATACGAGTTCCATGCCTGTTTGTAGAGACTTGTATTTCATTATATTCATTGTTGGGTTCCCGTCCCTTCTAGGTTATTATTTTCCCGAATCCCCAACAACATCTCAAAGCGGGCTTGGTTTTGTTTTGCCGCAGAGCTTACCTAGCTATT
The DNA here is from genome assembly GCA_022385595.1 of Xylaria palmicola. NCBI lineage: Eukaryota > Fungi > Ascomycota > Sordariomycetes > Xylariales > Xylariaceae > Xylaria > Xylaria palmicola. The sequence continues at coordinate 210,469 of MU281351.1, forward strand.
ATCGTGGTTTCCGGGTTAATCTTGATGTCCTTCTACCATCGTACACCGTCGAAGGCAATGAATAGAAGTCATCGAAAATGACTCCACCTCGTATATCCATCTTGGATACTATCTCGCTTGCAGGTAACTACGCCTCAGCTGGAAGTTTGCCTGAAGCAAGAAATCGTACATACACGAAAGAAACAAACTTCAACACGGCAGTTTTCCGCCCATGGCGACTACAGTCAGCCCCAAACCCCCTTAACCAGCTCGTGTCCATAGACATCATATCAAGGCAGCCCTTACGTACGTCCCGGCAACATGCCCGACCCAGCAGAGCAGGCGTAGAGCCGCCCCAATCTGACCGCGAGCGGGATGCCTTATAAAGCAGCTAGGGAACAACCCTTTCTCCTTTTAAAAAGAAAAAAAGAACCTCACGTCTCATGCCATACCTACGGTACCCAGTTCTAGCCGTGCTATAGTTGGAATGAACAAGAAGTCACGCGCCTCCTAGTCCCACGTAATACTCAGGAGCCACCAACGCCAGGCGCGTAAGGTACCAAGTGCAGACTCCTCGCTCCCCTCCTCACTCACCATGGCCACCGAGCTCGCCATCCGCACCCCCCTCCCGCCCGACGCCGCGGAGCAGGTCCTTCTCGCCCACCTGCGAGACCACGAGACGTACATCCGGACGACGTGCCCGCGGCTCGTGGCGCGGCGCCCCGGGGTGGTGGTGGCGCGCGGCGGCGGCGGCGGCGGCCCCCCCGACGCGGACGCGGGCCCGGGGCCGGGGCCGGGGCGGCCGTGCGCGTACGAGATGACGGACAAGCGCGCCGTCGGCACTGTGGCCTACACGCTGACGCTGACGACCGTCGAGGCCGGCATGGACGCCGTGGTCGAGGGCCGCGCGCCCACGGGGCCCATGAAGATCTGCTCGCGCTGGCGCGCGCGGGGCGGTCACCTCGAGGAGACGGTCGTCATCGAGAGCAACCGGCTCGCGAGGAGCCTGATCAGGCGCAACGTGGAGAGGGAGCACGCCGAGTTCCACCGGTGCGTTTCTTCGCGGCGCCCCGCCCTTCCCTTCCCTTCTCCCTTCCCTCAAATCTAGCAAAAGCGGTTTTTGGCTTCCCCCTCCCCTTCCATACCATACATAGTGGACCCGACCACCCCCGACAATCATGTAAAAATCAGATCATGAAGTCTTGACCTTTGCCATAAGGGGTAATGGGCAATGGCTAACACCCCGAATTCTCGATAGCGTTTTCCTAGCCGCGGCCGCTACTAAAGTAGATCGATAAAGGAATGCATGCAGATGGGACATTCAGAAAAAAAAAGGCCGATGTTATGCATAACTAGTAAATTTTGGGGTGTAACTATACCTCGTGTAAATATAGCTCCTCTTATCTATGATCTAACGCATGGACCCTTTGGTCTCCATAAAGGCATGAGAATAAAAATTACGCAAGACAGTTTTGCAGGCTCCCCCAAGTCCCAATCCAGTTCCCAATTTTTTAACCCACCGATACCGCGACATGATTCGTTAAACTGAAACCCCGTTCACCTTGGTCTCTTCGGGCCACACGTCGTAGCCAAAGACGTCCTTCATGTTGACGAACCGAGTATGTCTTCCCTTGGCGACCTGCTGGACGGCCGCGAAGTCCTCGGTAGAGAGCTCGGGGATCTGCGCGTTGCTCTCGATGCGCGATGGCGTCGAGCTCTTGGGCAGGACGACGTAGCCGCGGCGCAGTCCCCAGGCGAGGAGGACTTGTGCTAAGGTATGGCCGCTGCGATCCGCAACCTCGTTGAGCGTCTTGTTCGTGCGGACCTTCTCGCCCGTAGTGGGAATCTGGTCCTGGGATCCTAGAGGCGAGAACGCCTCGACGACGATATCGTTCGCTTGGCAGAATTCGACCAACTCGGTGTTGGGGAGGAACGGATGGACCTCGACTTGGTTGACCTGCGGCTTGACCTTGGCAAAGGCGAGCAGCTTCTTGAGACCAGGTATCGTCCAGTTTGAAACGCCAATGGCCCGGGTCTGGCCGCTAGCGAGTAGTTCTTCCATGGCCCGCCATGTGGGCTCTGGGTTCTCGGTGAGGTCCTTCTTAATGATGTACTTGCCGTCATCGCCGAGCTTGACCGAATAGTCGTCGTTGCGCTCAGCTGCAATGGGCCAGTGAACGATGAAGAGGTCGATGTAGGTGAGTCCAAAGTTGCGCAGAGATTTCTCGAGCGACCACTTCACATCTTCAGGCTCATGCAAGTGGTTCCATACTTTGGTTACGACGAACAGGTCCTCGCGCTTGACGGACGAGTTCTCCTTGAGGAAGTCCCGGATAGCGTCGCCGACCTCGTTCTCGTTGTGGTAAAACCAAGCGCAGTCCAAGTGTCGGTAGCCGACTTCCAGAGCACATTTGACTGCCTTGTACGTCTCTCCCTTGGCGCCCTCGTTGGCGAAGGTGCCAAACCCGAGCGCGGGGATCTTGACCCCGTTGTTGAGTGTGAGTGTAGTCGTGTTCACCGGCATTTTGTTATCGATATATGTGACCGACTGAGGGTTCTCTGGTGCGAGAAGCTGTTGGCGAAGCTGTAGGGAAGGTTATGGGAGCTGGCTGTGCTTTTCAAACGGCACCTCATAGATAATGTGACTATGACGTTGCCTGTGAGGCAACCTCTTGCGGCAGCACCGCTAAGGCAGGCAGACTGCCCAACTAGCCGGGATCTAGTTTAGTCCTCGATAAAAACCTGCTATCTCGCATTTGCTGTGCGTATACTTCACTTCTGTGATACACCTTTCTCGCTCCTCACTGGCGAAAGTCGACGTGAGACGCCCACACCGAGTGGCCACTTTGGTGGCCACTCGTGTGGCTATCGGTGCGCTGTAAGGCTTGCCCTGGCTCGGCTTACTAGTCTGATAACGACAGTGCGTGCGCTTCGACTCGCGTAATAGCATTTGGACTTGCAGCTGGCCGGTAGCATCCGGTACCCACAAACCCTGTGTCTCCCTCGTCTTTTACTATCATGAAGGTCGTGCTGCGCATATGTCTATTTTATTTGACACTTGATATTCACCGCTGCGGGGCGTGATGCAGAGCGGCGGCAGCGAGCGAAACAGAAACCAATAGGACTTCCGGACGGCAAGGCACACTCCCGCGGTATCCTCGGTTAACCTGGGTGCCTGGCATATCCTCGAGTAGCCCCTGGCGATACATACCCGGTTGGCGGCGCCGATCATCCCAAGGACTGGTTCTGCGTTGGCTGTCCGCCGCAGTCCGCCCGGCAGCCGTTGCTTAGCTTGAAAATTCTTTCCGAAGAGCCTCCCCGTTATCCCGAGTCATTTATGGGCTCGGCGGAGCCGCATGATGTCAACGACCCTCTGAAGCGGGCACTATGGGCACGGCTAGCGCAGCTTGGTCCACACGCAACGACGTATCACCACCGACTCTTTATCAGACAACCGCTGCAACCAAACTCTGAGTGTTTCATCAGCTCTGAATAGCGAAATAAGACGCATGGCTCGTCCACTAGCACAGACGGACTGGGCAAGACTGGGCAAGACTGGGTATTTCAATGGGTCTGAATACCCTCATCACCCACCTGTTTTGCCTCGAAATGGATACGACTTGTGGGCGCCCCGCGAGACCCCTATATTCGCTGGCAGGGAGACAGCTCATGGCAACGTCATTGGAATACGGCGGGAGGAGATAAGAGTTTTCGTCAGGAATACTGCTGTGTACGTAGTCCCTCGGCCGTGGTCCGATATAAGATGATATCAGGGTGCACTCGAACATGACTAGCGACTCTAGACACTAAACGTGTGCCTGTCTCTGCTCCGGGATATATAGGAGCGCGTCAGAGAACATTCCATATTAGATACCATTTCCACCTTTATTCCAAGCCGAACACTATCGTTGAACGTAACCATTTCAGCTCACCAAAATGCCAATGTTCGACGAGTCCGATTTTGGTGTGCAGGCACCCACTAGCCCTACCCAGCTAAACGCCCCTCGTGGCGATGTGCGTGCAGGATCGCATGAGCAGCACAACCTGGCCATCCCGGGTGACAATGGGGAGGGCCCAATCGAGATACCGGCATCGCGGTCATCCATTTCAGAGGTCTCCAAGTACATGCACAACTTGAGCGTATCCCCTTCACAAAAAGACCGGAGGGCTTCTCGAAACTCGTTCGGCGCGTCACTGCCAATTCCGCGGTCCAAGCGGCGATCTAGGCTATCATCAGTTCATCATGCTGATGTTGATGGCGCTGAGGGCCGAAAGACGAGGCCGGGCATGCCCCCGATCCAGCCGACCCGAGAGATTCTGGCTAGTCAGATCCAAACGATCGAGGCCCAGAAGGTCGCCAAAGCCAAGAACATGGCCTTTGCATTCGACATCGATGGCGTGCTCGTCCACGGTGACCTCCTCATCCCCGAGGGCAAGCGTGCGCTTGAGATCCTCAACGGCGACAATGAGCTTGGCATCAAGATCCCTCACATCTTCCTGACCAACGGTAGCGGCAAGCCTGAGCAAGCACGCTGCGACCAGCTCACCAGCATTTTGGGCAACCCGGTGAACACCGAACAGTTCATTCAGTCCCATACACCCATGAGCGCGCTGGCGTCGTATTACGGAACAGTGCTTGTGGTGGGTGGCGTTGGCTACCGATGCCGCGAGGTCGCTGAGCAGTACGGGTTCAAAGACGTCGTCGTCCCCAACGACATCGTTGCCTGGGACCCCACCATCGCACCGTATCGCGAGTTCAGCGAGTACGAAAAGGCCATGTCGCGGCCACGGGACTTCAGCAAGTGCAATATCGAAGCTATCCTCGTGTTCTCAGACTCCAGAGACTATGCCACAGACATCCAGATCATCATGGATCTCCTGCTCTCGGAGAATGGCCGGCTCTTGACCAAGGCCAAGGACCCCGTGTCCCAGCGCATCCCCATTTACTTCTCCCAGGGCGATCTGCTTTGCCCAACGGAGCACTGGTCGCCCCGCATGTCGCAGGGTGCCTTCCGTATCGGCCTTGAGGCCATGTACCGAGCCATGACCGGCGTGGACCTCGAACGCGTGGTCTACGGCAAGCCCGAAATGGCGACGTACAAGTACGCGGACGAGGTGATGGCGTCGTGGATGGAGCAGATCCACGGCGAGGAGAGGCTGCCGGACAACATCTACATGATCGGCGACAACCCGGCGTCGGACATCATCGGCGGCAACATGTACGGGTGGAACACGTGCCTCGTGCGCACGGGCGTCTTCCAGGGCGGCGCGAACGACGAGAACAACCCCGCCAACTTCGGCGTGTTCCCCAACGTCCTCGAGGCGGTGCAGACGGCGCTGCGCAAGGAGCTCGGCGACGACTTCAAGATGCACTTCGACGAGACCGTCAACCCCGTCCTCCACGGTAGCAAGGCGGACGCGGCGGCTATCGTATGAGGTGGATGTGGTATTTGAATTGGAACGAGTTTGATGATATCCCATGGTCCAGACCACATTGTGTCGGAACCAGATGGCGTTTATTCGCGTAGAAGAGGAACGTTGGGCATTGGGTTTTGCCTGTTCATGATGTCACGTCAATAGATTTTCGCATATTTTGTCTAAAATGATGTTTCCGTCCGCGGTCTTTGTTTGCCGAATCCGAACACGTGAAGTTGGGAGTGTTCCAGGCCTGTCATGAAGCGAATGCGATGTGCTTGGTAGAAGCAGCGGAATTGGGCTGCTTGAATCCTACCGTGAGGGGTCGTTCCTCAATTACGCCACCCCCGTGCCTCCCCTTCCTGGTCGTGGGGCATGAAACGAGCTACGATAGGTCTTTCCGTCTAAGACAGAATGCGGGATGATGAATTCATGTTTTCGAGAGGAGACATTGGAACTTTCATTGGAACTGGCAAGAAGGGCCCTACCTAGGTAGGTAGTTCCTTTCTCCTTGATGCCTGGCTTATACAGGTAGATAGCGTTTAAATCAATTTTCGAGCACTCCTGTGACTCCAGCGGCGCACAGTACCAGCTAGTGGGGTTTGTGACTTATAGTAGAGTTGGCTTTTATGGATCATCCAAACCTTTTTCCCGTGTTTAAGGTCAACTACATCGGCTGATTTATTCGGATCTAGTGAAGCGGTTGGGTGGCAAGCAAAATATGACTGGTCAGGGAAACATGAGGAACCGGGGGATTACTTGGGTGGTATACCGATGCTCGCAGACACCCTAGCCACAAGGCGAGATCGCGCTACTCTTAATATCGGAGGTAGAGCAGAAATTCATAGTTCTCTGCCACCCATATCGGTCCGCGGCCGGCTTAACACACTTCGTATCTTCGATGCTCCGCACCCCTATTCGCCTTTCATATTCTAGATGAGCTAATCCACATCTCAATAGAAAAAATTTCTATAATAATCGATGAAAGTAAAGGCGACCTGTTTCCCGGGGTCCCCCACGTGCCATATATGCAGGTGCTGGTGGCAATCCGTCGATAGTCTGGCCTGTGGGTGACCTCAGCCCAACACCCGCAATCGTACAAATAGAAAGTGTGCCTTTTAGCCACACAACGGTCGAGCTTAAGTTACACGCCATCCAGGGCAATTAATTCCTGACTTTGAAGGTCTTTTTTCAGCTGCCTGAACCCCTACATGGGATCGTGACGTCGCCATAACTCACTCTACCCTTTCGTGCCTACTGTTGTGATCTCTCCCCCCACGCGTATTACCTCTCACTAAAAGTCCACACGCGTCACTTCAATACCTCCCAAGGGGGACAATCCTCCTGCCACTGTCCACAACAGTGTTCGGAAGAGAATCGCAGGGTGCCAGAGGGCGAACACTTAATGGGATTGATTGCCTAGCTCCATAAGGCACCATTCGCGGCAACTTGCAGACCCTGATCCGGGCCAGGGTCATGGCCGTCGATATGACCACCAATGAAAACATCACTTGCGATGAGCCCCAACCCCCTTAAGTTGTCAATGCCTATCTCGGAGCCATATTTTCGTAGGCGTGGTGAGCTAGTTGTAAATGCTGAATGGACACTTGCCTGCTAGGAGATTTAGGTTCATCCCTTCTTCAGGTACTCTGCTCCGTAGTGGCGGCCGTAGGCTCCGTTCTGAGTTCATCTGACGACCAAAAAAGAATCAGAGTCATTTTTCAAAAGCAGTTATCAAGTCGAGTTGAGCGATCTGTGGCGCGGTAAGCCGCTTTGGCAGCCTGGCCAAAAAAGGTCGTTATGCTTGCTCTGGCAGTTTGCTGGACTGATCGGGTCGGCTTGTCGTAGGTACCAGCGATATCTGACTGGCTTATCAATGTCCTGTTAGTACCTATCTCTCTGAAAGCACAGTGAAATCATATGCATGCACCCAACAGCCCGCCAAGATATTTTAAGCATGGTAACGAATAATACGACGAACTCCGATCCAACTACGGAAGCGTTCTCTGCTACGTTGTACGTACCTGCATAATATCGATGCACTAACCCAGGCTAGGATAGTGTCTGGCCTACCATGTCGATAAAAGAACCATTTAACCCCGGATTCGTCCACCTTTTAAGCAGTATCTCCAGGATCCAGGGTCTCTCGGCTAAACCCAGAGTGGAAATGCTCATCTTATTCTCGCCTGGGCCGAATCACACCTGGCCACGACAAGCAGGTCCCGGGCTTACGGCAGCGCGCCTTTGCTTCTCTCTCTCTCTTTTAGTTCTCTTTGCGAAGTGAATTCGGTCTGACGGGCGAGCACGACCAGATCCCAGACCGCGACCTGCTCGGTGGTCGTCGAGTCGCAGACTTTACTCCTCAAAGCCAGCTCGCGCAAAGTTTCGAGCGCGGCATGCCATTCCTTTCATTTCCGCGCCAATCGTCACTCATTTGGAGATTTTGAGACGGCAGCCGCCAAATCTCAGCCACTCTTTGAAAAGACTAGATAAAGAAAACTGGGTTTTTTACACAATCATGCGCCTTGACGCTCTCTATGTCCTGGCGTCACTGACAGCCTTGACGGCTGCCGCTCCAGCCCAGGCCGCAACTCAATCGGCGGCGGCAAACAGCGGGACTGTGTGGGCGACGCCGCACGACAGCTACTCGTCGTCTGTTGGCGTCCTCGGCTGCAAGGTGGACACCAACCGCATCGCCTACTGGCCCGGCTCCGTCGACTGCGACAGGATCTGCGTGTCCCTGAGCTACGAGGGCCGCTCCGTCAAGCTGCTCCGCGTCGACTCGTCCGAGGGCGCCCACGACGTCAGCTACGACGCCTGGAACTACCTCATCACCGGCGCGTCGGCCCGCAAGCACCCCACCGCCGGTGGTGCCGTCGCCATGGAGTTCGAGTATCTCGACCCCTCGTCCTGCTCGGACCTCATCCACACGGACAAGCACAGGCTGCCGCTGAGCGCGTCGAACAGTATCAATTTCCTGGCCAGTTGTCTGAGCCAGCCGGACAGCTGGGTCGCGAAGAACTATGTTTTATACAATATCCAGGATCCCATTTGCTCCTGGGGCCATGATGAGAAGTGTACACTTGACTGGCCGAACGCCAATCAACCTACCTGCTCTCATACGCTGGGTGACCCCGTCGCCTTGACGACGGACCCGGTCTACAATATTCGGTATCCTTCGGGCGAGCAGGTGCTTGCTTCTTCTGGACAAGTTGTGAGCAGTGGTGGAGATCCCGTAGACTCGGGGGACTCGGGTGCTGGAAAGCCTATATCGAGGTTATCAGAGCTGCCGGCCGTGGCAGCTACGATAAGCCTCTTGACTTATGAACTATTCTCTTCGTCGTGGCCGAGTTAGCAGGGCCGCAATACTATGTTTGGCGTTCGAAAGAGACAAGAAAGCGTGTTACGATTTTGACGAGTATGGGGTTTGGATCAGTCGGATACCCAGGAGGATCGTTCCCACCGCTGTTATTTGGAAGCGATGAGTTTTACTTTGGATACCCTGTTACGTTGATGTTTCTAAATTCGCTTACAGTCAAAAGCCATGACGCAAATATATAACATTCGAGTACCCTCTTGCACCTCTTGACAGGTGTGTTTATTTACCCGAAGAGCCATGTGAAATGACACGAGATATCCTACATATCAGCCATTAGCGATGAACGATCAAAACACACCCTGACCGGAAGGAACCATGCTACTCACCTTTGTATTCCTTCCTTCAAACTTTCCTCGTCTAGCGAAAACACAACGCGGAACCTGCCTGGCTCGGGGGCCCGGTAAGCCTCGCCCGTTGACATTGACACGCCAGCTTGCTCCAGCCGCTCGGATAGCAATCTCTGCGCCAACCAGCCGTCGCCCTTCGCCTCCGCGATAGGCAGAAAGGGACTCAAGTCGAGCCAGATGAAAAAGCCAGCATTCCTATCATATCAATCGCACATTCAGCTAGGTCTTCCATCCATATTGAGCGGGGTGAGGGGGTGCACTGTGATTAACAGTGCTGGCCGGATGGCGGAAAGAATGTCGAATGGAGCACTTACCCCTGATCATGGAAGCGAATGCCCGCTTGCGAAAGGAGGGACTCGGCCAGCAGCCTATCCCGCAGCAGTCGCGCGCGCGACTTCTCCAGGAAGGGCCGGCTATAGTCCTAGTCCTCGAGGAGGCTGGCCGCGATCTCCATGGAATACTGCGACGGCGAGGGGAACCGGCAGATGGCCCGCACGGCGTCGGTGAGCTCGCGGTTCTGCGATACCATGCAGCCCAGACGCAATCCGCCAGCGCCGAAATCCTGTAGAAGATTTCCTTCTTGTCAGGATGAGAGATGACTTTGACAATGTCCGGGGTGCTTAGTGACAGGGACAATACCTTGGACATCCCGTAGAGGATATGGACTTGCTTCGGGTCGATGATTCCCGAGAAGTCGATGGCCCGTACCGATGTGAAGGTCTCGGACAGTCGGTCGGCCCTCCCGTATACCGAGAGCGCGTAGATCTCGTCGCTGATCAGATGGATCCCCTTCCGAGCGCAGAGCTTCAGCAGCTCGACGAGAGTTTCTCGAGGGTAACAGTGCCCTAATTAACATCTCAGGACTGGCGTTCTCAGGAAGGGGGCAGCCCCACACCCGCCTAACTCACCAAGCGGGTTATGGGGGTTGCATATTATCAGCGCCCGGATGTTTCTGCCGCGCGCCTTCGCCTCCTCGTATCCGGTCTCGAAAGCAGCCACGCACGCGGGCGTGAACTGCTCCGCGTCGCCGACCGAAACGTATTCCAGGTCGACACTACCGCTGAGTTAGGAACTTGACTCCGGCAAGTGTGGACAAACGAAAGTGCGCTCTCTTACCCCGTCCGCATGTAGAGATCGCGGGAGAAGGAGCCGTAGACCGGGCCGCCCAGCATGATGGCCTCGTCGGCGTCGGGATTGCATGTGACCAGCGCACAGGCTTCGTTCAGGTCGGTCACCCCCGCGGCGAAGGTGATCTCCTCGGCGTCTACCGCATGCGCGGGCCCGAAATGCTTGTTGATATGGCTCGCCATCGCCTTCCGGAGCCTCAGGGTGCCGGTGTAGCCCTCGCCGTAGGAGCAAGATGACTCCTTGAAGGTCTCATCATCACAATCAGCCACCTGTTCATTGTTCAGGGGGCCTCCACTCACGAGGTTGTTTATGAAGCGCGTCAGGTCGGAGTGCATGAGCCACTGATATCCCGTTAGTGACGGCGCTTTGACGATCCCTTCTCGGCTTGCTGCAGTACATTTTCCGCATTGTCGAAGCTCACCACACACTGGGGATTATTTGTCGGATGATAACGATTTTGTGCCCCATGAGCATAGCCGATCTGTGCCCAACGCGCTCCTCTAGCAGACAGCATTATGGCGAGTCGGGTAGTCTGTAAAGTCGGGTAGGGCAGAAGTGATGAAGATGGTGGCTAATAGATGGGAAAGGGGTCAACGGTTGTAGCAATCACTTTAAACCTCGACCCCGCGTCTCTTGGGTCTTCCTCGTCTTTCGAAGTATCATCCAGGCGGGGTTATTAATGGGGTCTGGTCAAGAGAGTCCCATTCAGGATGCACTGCACGATGCCTAGACGCGTGATCCCGTGACAAGGTGGGCTAACACCAGCCCCTATCTGATTCCATTTCCTATTGCAGCCAGAGAGAATATCCTGCAGGAGTAGTGACGTTATTATGCCAATCATTGCTGCCTCATATAGCGCGATGTGGCAATACGTATATTGCGCATTCGAGTAGGATAAAGTCGAGAATAAACACTCACAATAACAATACGTTGTCGGGAGCTGTTAAACCTACTAGGTGCAATACAACTTATTAGTACAAAGATTATGTCTCCTCCTTGGTGTCATATGCACCTAATAGTACGCCTCTACCTTTCCACTTAGCTGTAGGCGAGACGCCATGTGCAGTTGTAGAAACGATTACCCTTGGGTTTCACAAGCAAGCCTGCCAAACCGCCTTCATTCACCCCGATCCCAACTCTGAAAATAAGCAAATCAAGTTCTTTCGTAAAAAAATAGCCTAATGCCAGACACTACCTTACATACTACCCCTCACGATGCGCCATTCCATGTCGACACCACCTTTCTAACGCTATATCTTCCCTCTTGCTTTCCTATTGGATAATGGGCAAAATAAGAACATACGGCTGAGAGAGGTTGAAAAAAATTAAAAAAGAATATCGCCCCAGGCGGGGGTCGAACCCGCAGCCTTCGGATAGACTTTAACAATACCTGATGATTTTTACCTCATCAGATGACTTGTAAAAGTCCGACGCTCTAACCAATTGAGCTACCAGGGCGCGCTACCGTATAGCTGTTGCACGTGGGATATCGGCCCTTTATGACACTTTATATAGATTCAATTTTCTTTCCATGCTGCACTCTGAGCACTTGGCCAAAGATACTCGGTCAAGTTAGAGGCCCATAAAACGAAATAGTATCGATAATGTTTCTACAAGCAACAAACCAAAACTTGGTTTCGTTTACCAAGTTTGAAAATTTTGAAATCGTTTCAGCGTACAATCAAAACACCGAGTGGCAGATGTCAAAGCACATACAAGGTAGGCTGGTATGAACCATGCTCACATAGTGGGTTTCATAGCGGGCCGAAGCGAGGTGTTTCCCAAGTACCTACCTTCAGCGGTCATCGACTCGAATAAGCCATCTCTACCCACGAGGTATCGACGCGAGCAGTGACAAAAGAGACTCCAGACCAACGCGAATCAGCCAACAACGAATAAACCCGTTTCTCTTGCGGGTCGAGTGATATGTGAGGCTCGCATAATGACAAATACGCCGTGCGCTCAACCCATGGTTGTTCGGTTCGTGCCCACGTAACCTGGTTGACGGCGGCCGCGGCACAGTAATCACGGGCGATGGCGGCTGGGACATCATTGCCGCTTCGGCTCCGCACTCCATTTCCTATACCACCGTGACCAATGATGGAATGGGCATGGGGCTCTTATCTCTTTCGAGCATGAGTCGACTATGCTCTTCCGAGTGTGCTGCTATGTACAGGGCGCGTATGGTGATACCCATCCGATAATGGAGCCCAGCGAGAGGAAGAAACATTGCTGCTTGGTTCCTTCGTATATTCGGAAGATTACCGCTCTCGGAACTCAGGGCTCGGTCGATGAGTGATCTTGTTCGTCTCGCCTTGGACATCTCAACGCCACCCCTTCGCCGAGACCAACGATAGGGGGAGCAAGATACATGACAATGGCATACTATAAGTCATCAATAACGTCAACAGGTCCTGTGACGATTGTGAGACGGAGGGCATAGACATGCCTATATATACAAGCAGCTATGTCTCTGTGCTTATGCGGGTTAGCCGATCACGGCCCAGCCATGCAACCAGGGCCGACCAGGCGTCACATCGCTTCGAGTATCATCCCGAACGCATACTATGCGCCAATTTTACTGTCTGTAGGGGTGCTGTGGAGCTATTGTTCGGCGTTACACCGCTACCTCCGTTGCAGCTCATTGCTCATACTATTTCCAGATAGTTAAAGGAAGGGGATGCAGACCTTTCGCCGCCGCGGGCTGGGGTGTGCCCAACCTACACTCCTAATCGACCATCTCCCGTCTCCCGTCCCCGCCAGCAGAAAGGAAAAACCAGCAGAGAGACAGGAACCGAGAAGAAGTAGAAGCAAAAGGAAGAAGCAAGGAAGCGAAGAAAAAAGAAAAGTCTCTCTTTCCCGCCAGCCATGGGTAAAGACGCCCCGTCCGTCCAGAAGGCCCTCGCGGCCGCCAAGAGCGCTACCACACTGCGCATCCACTTCCCCGAGGCGACCGTCTCGGAGGCCGGCAAGACGCTGACCATCAGCGCCACCAAGCTGACGCCGACGCTGTCGGTCCGCCTCGACGCCCTCGGGCCGGCCGGCGCGGCGGCGGGCAAGAAGTACGTCGTCGTCTCGCTCGACCCGGACGCGCCCTTCCCCTCCATGTCCTTCCTCGGCCCCGTCCTGCACGGCCTGCACATCGACGTGGCGCCCAACACCGCCGCCGCCGACGCCGACGGCTTCGCGCCGCTCGAGGGCCCCGCCGCCGAGTGGATGGTGTCGTACATACCCCCGGGGCCCCCCAAGCCCAGCTCCGCCCACCGCTACGTCTTCCTGCTGTACGAGCAGCCGCCGGGCCTCGACGTCGCCAAGGTCCGCGGCCTGCTCGGGCTCGCCGAGGAGGTCAAGCTGACGGCCCGGCTGTGGTGGAGCGTCGAGGCCGCGGAGAAGAAGCTCGGCCTCGGCGAGGTCCTGGCCGCGAATTACTGGGTCACGAGTCCGTACGACGTCTAAGAGGGAGGCGGAGTGTGGGTGGTATTGATGGAGCCTTGCGGGGGACAACGAGTCCGGATGTGGTGGCCGCTCAGTGTGCTGGCCATTAATGGGGTGCAACATCCGCGCCTGGGTCTTCAGGGGTCATGTTATGCTTTCTAGCGGTTTATTCTCCCCTTTACTTGTTTTGCCGGTGGCCCGGGTTTCTTTCATAGGTGCTGCTTACCCTGGGCTACTTTGTACTCCTTCGTTGTTTGCAGCATACACACTTTCATGAAGATGTTAATAGCAAGACTAGGGTAGATATCTGATAGATGCGAGGCTTGAAGGACCTGTTAAATATACCTACTCTCTCAGTCGTGAGGAAAAGGAATACCTCGTATTGTTACTCACAGTTAGGTTTGTCTCCGCAGATTATACCTACAGGCTGTAAAGAAAGTCTCTGGGCTCCTATAACAGTGGCGCCGTGGGGAGTGGGATGACTCCCAGAACTGGCACCGAAGTTGCCGCTACTAGATATAATACCAATCTATACATAAGATGTATATATATATATATATATTGTATTACTTGGGTTAACAGCTATCTCAGCCATACCAGCATCTATCCTGTTGACATATAGGTAAAAACTGTACAGCGCCTTGTCCTAGGGCGGCGGAGAGCTATCCCTTTTACGAGCCGCAGCCGGGTAAAAACCTCCTATACTCATAACCTGTTTCGCTGCCCCTTCGTATCTCCCTATATCCTTATCGTACTGCAGTACCTCTGCTCTGCAGTTCTTCCTCAGTGTTTCTCTGTGTCTCCGCGTACAACTCTTAAGTGGAGCCCATCGCAGGCCAGCCCCGGCTCCTCCCCGGTTCTTCTCCGGGTCTGGCCTGCCCTGCGTCCGCCCTCGCAGGTTCATCCTGCAAATACACAGAATATATTTACTTGCAGTATAGTGTGGTCTTATAAGCCTAATAACTGAGGTCAATCATCTATAAATTCCCCATTTATCTTTGCCGCCGCAGCTTGGATTACGGAGGGTATCCATTGAATACATGGCTGACCTGCACCGTATTGAACTCATCGACTTAGAAGGCATACTTCGTTATTCCAGATAATGGTAAGAAAACTATTTGCTACTATAGAGCGTTACAATGAAGAGATCAATATACATGGGAAGTCCTAGACAAGTAGCCGGGGAACTATCCCATATCCCCCGCCATATCTTTCTCACGCCGCGTACACTTCGCTACCAAAAGCCCCAATGCCGTCAATCTTGTAGTAGCCGCCCTCATAATCATTGTGCTTCTTACCATAACAGTTATCCCGCCTAGAAAGCTGGACATACTCCCTGCCCTCGCGCTTCTTCGTCGCATGGTCACCCAGGGGCGCCTTCATAGCGCGCAGGCACGTGTCGTGATCGACGACGTAGGACCCCTCGCGCTCCGTGTTGTAGATGGCGAAGACGATGTTGCCCGGGCTGCCGGGCTGCGTGTCGTCGTCCTGGTTGGTGAGCGAGATGGGGAACGTGTCCGACGTCTCGTGGTCCTTGTAGATGTCCGTGCCAACGTACGCACCGCCTAACCAAGATGCCGTTAATCGGGGAGGGGTTCTTCCGACACGCAGCGGGAAGAAAAAAAAAAAAGGGGGGGGGGGGGGGTTGTAAAACACGATAGACTTACAAAACTGATTAGCTACTTGGCTGAACTGATCCACGGGGATCCATTTCCCGTGGCCGTCGCTGCCGCCCTTCCCCGAGACGAGGTGGCCGCAGTTCATGACTTTGTCGCGAGCCCGCAGGCCGTCGCCGCGGCCGGAGAGGCCGCCGTCTTCCAGAGCGTGCATCTCAGCTTCCGTGATGGGGACATTGACTGCTGGGCCGCGAGCTTTCAGGCCCGCGTCCCGCAGTCTCTGGAGCTCCTCGTCCGAGATGGGAACGTTGACGTCTCCGGGCGTTGGAACACTAGAGGCGAGGGCGGAGAGAAGAGCCACTGAGAGAAAGAGCTTGGTATACATGATGATAGAAGGTGTCTCTTGAAGAGGCGCTAGGTTTGAATGGCTAATCGAAATGTAGTTGTAGGGAAGTGGCTCGGCGAAGCTGAGATGTATGTTATGATGGATAGACTTCTCCGAGACTGACCTTTGAAGGTTGGGAACGGGCTTTTATATCCAATCTTCGGGGCCCTTTCTGTCTAGTAGGCCTACGTAGTATGTATGAAAGCTAGATCCTTGAGTCGTAGGTTGAAGGTCGAACTCGACAAACCATCGTTTTGTTTAATTATAGAAGCAGAGCATCATCGAAGCACTACGTCAATGGTGTGATGCTACAAAGCCTTGATCTTTCTCGTATCTACGGCGGTCAGCCTGATCCAACTGACATCGTCAAACACTGGCCTTTTTTTCCTTCTTCATCTCAGAACCTAATTGGCAAGGACCCTGGAGCAACAACGATTGTATTCGATCTTCAGCTCAATCCTTCGTCTTAAAATACACCTTGTGGTCGTATGTGTTCTCGTGGATTGAACTAACACCTGATACAATACGCCGCCAGCCTCGGTAGGCATTGCCTCGGTTGATGCAGCCTTTCGGCCTGGACGATGTAGTATGGCTAGCCGACGTATCATTCCTATAATTATGTCTTAGGCATCTACTCACATTTCCTAATCAATTAGTTCTGAAATTGCGCCTCGTAGGAGTTATACGACCAAAAACCGTAAATTAGAGTTGTGGCGTCAGATGTGAAACTACGATTAATCCTCTACAGACCCCAACTTCTATTCCGAAATGCATCCTCCGGGTCCTCGGTTCGGCACCACGTAAGCAGCCCCCAAATTCGATCGGGGTTGATAAATCCCAGGGATGGCTGAATAGCTCGTGGGATGGTTGCGCAAGGGCAGGATACACCATCCAGCACGGCATCATGTCTACTGTTTGAACGCGGATACGTCGACGTTCATGTATAAAAAGTCGAGCGTGGGACGACAGGCATATACATGATGAGGTCCATTTCACACAGCTACCCGCCATTCCAACTCGTCTACACACATTTCCCCCTACCTAGCCAAATCTCCCAGAGCCTTTAACAGCCTACCAGAATCATGGTGTCCCTTAGGAAGTGGTTCTTGCTCGGCGCTGCTTTTATCGGCGTTGCCAACAGCATCCCTCTCCATGCTTCATCCGACTCTCCTCTTTCGACGCGCGTTGCCCTGGCCGAGAAAGACAACTATGCGATCGAAGCTGTAGCGCGCAGCGTGGTCGACACGGATGACTCGACCCGGGTCGTGAAACGCGCCGGCCGCATGACCTTGCAATGGTCTCCTCAAGGGCGCATCTTCTTCCTGCTCGGCGCGTCCTTCCCGCAAAGCGTAATCGATGGGCTCTACGGGCTCGGCGAGGGCGGTCCCGCCAAGGCGCTCCTCGACAACTTCATGGACTGGCTTCACCGGAACAACCTAGTCCAAACACGCGCGTATCTTATCATCGCGACGGCCAGCAAGGGCGGCGTGTACGGGAAGGCCGGCGGCGCCATCGCCAACGACTTCGGCTTTGCCCTCAACACCCGCCAGTTCCCCGCCGCGAACGACTTGCAGGACCTTCTGACGCTTATCAACCGCTGGGCTTCACAGGCCGGGAGCCTGGTGCAGGTGATCGCCCGCCCCAACGGGTTCTTCGACCCCGCTGCCATCGGGGCTGGCGAGAACCTGAAGCGCACCGTCGCGGGACGATCGAGGAGCAATACGTGCCCGGCCGACATGGACTTACTCAAGTATGCTTCGAATGATGTCGCGATTGATATCGATATTAATACTGATATGCGCTGGGCCGGGGAGTGCGACGAGGCGTAGATATGCGCTTTCTTGTATGTCACTAGCAAGCTTGATTGGAAGACCGGGGGAAACTGCTGCTGTATGGGTGCTGGATAGTAGGCCTGCGTGAACGGCTTGAGGGCTCGGTACGATGGACTGTGATGTAAGAACGGGGTAGAGGTACTATCTATATATGTCAACAGGTGCTGAGATTTCTTCTTTTGGGGCTCTACTCCGTAAGGTTGAAGTTGAAGGAGTGATTGAAGTGATGGTGCCGGTAGCTGGGGTTATCCCCTAGACTAAGCCTAGACTAAGCCCCCCACGGTCACGGTTTGGGTCGACGAGCCGCAGCGGGGTGTGGGGTACACTTACTGCATTCATTACAGTGAGCTACAGTGAGCCTGACAGAGGGCGTCTCACCCGAATCAGTTTAGGTAATCTATTATTAGCTCATCGGTGCCTGGTTCTATATAATCAGTAACCAGGCCCCTGACCATTACTCCCCGAGGTATCTCTTTATGTACGTACGTAGACTCTACCCTCAATTTACTCATTTCTCTCGAACTTGGACAGCTGAATGTTGGCCATTGCCGTGCGCCAGAATGTCTGCTTCAACGTCTTCTATTGCCTATTTCGACCGGCTTCCTGACGAGCTCCTCCTCCTCATCTTGAACCACGCCATGGAGCAGCGCACGCCTCCCTTCTTCCCCGAATATTGCGTCCAGACCGTCAGAGAAAGCTGCACGGGCCAAAAGTCAACCGACGCCCCATTGTCGTCGCAGTCCGCCCATCTCAAAGACTGGCGCGGCATCAGCATGACCAGCCGCCGCATTCGCGGCCTGGGCAGAGAGGCCTTCTTCGGCGCCAAAACCATCGCCATGACCTCGTCGTTCCCCGAACGGCTCCGCAAGGGCACCTTCGCGGCCTTTGGGGGCCCGTCAGATCAGGAGCTGGCCCTGCGCTCCATTCGGTCCATCATTCTGGTAGATGTGGTTGCGTATAGTCCGTCGGTCTTCATCCTGCTGCCGAAAATCCTGCGCCTGTTTCCGAAACTCGGCGAAACGGTGATCTTGTTCGGGTACAGACGACACGAGCCCGTGCAGCTCATCTCTGAGGCCGGGCGTGTAGATACGCCGATAGAGCTGCAACATCTGCTTGGCGGCATTGGACTGACTAGCGAGCTGATGCCCGAGATAGCTGTGTGCAAAGAACTACGATGGTCTGAGATTCGAGGAGCGCTAACTAGGACCGTCTACCCCATGTTGAAGGCCAAAGCTGATATGATGGCGAAAATTAAGAGAAAAAATGAGAGGGAGGATGATGTCTAGAGTACGTTGACTGCACCACTACCACTTTCACACTATTTACGCTTCGGTTACGAATGGCACGGAATTGACGTCATTTTCCCATGAATTTTATCTATTATCTAGTCCATCTAGCACATCTGAGGAGACGAAAGATTTGAAACGCTCGATCATTCGCAATAGACTACCTTTTTTTGGGCGCATGGGGTCACACCATCGGCTGTTTGTTTGTTGCGTAACTGGCATGCTTAAAGGAAGCCGATAGCACATAATATGGAGACATCACAGCTAGTATCCTGGGGGTTAAGGCGGAGGGTGGAGGAGCTTGGCTTGGATACAGACGGGAGTAAGACTGAAATTGTTGTACGAATCGCCAATCCTAGGGTTTTCTAAAGTCTCGAGGATAGCCGTCAAGCTCCATTTCGTTACATCTACCCACAAATCTCCATCATCTAATGACTGTTTCCATGAGGATGTATCAGAAACGCCTCTTGAGTGTCCAGATTCAGGGTTCCTCTTTAAAGCATTCTTTCCAACGTCCAGAGAGAACGATTTGCGATCTGACGGTGATGAGTTGCCAAAGGCTTTGAGACAGGAGAGCCACTACTTGAATATTGCATTTGATGCCAGAAGCTTAGTGTTTGAAAGTTTGCATCCCTCGTTCAATTAGGGTTTAATACTATTATATCACCAGGCTCGATATTTCATTCGAAAGATCCTCCTACTAGAGGTGTGGATGCCTTACTGGGAATGAACTTCGCCGATCGGATCTGGGCTTCCTAAAAGGGAGGGAAAAGAAAAAGAAGAAGAAAAGTTTGGAACATAGAAGTGGAACATGCAGAAGATGCTGACATCAATGAAAAAGCCCGCTTTATTACCCCAAGATCTTTTTTGCAAATACCCTCTCTAAAGTTTTTACTGATATATCGTACAAGGGCAGCCCCTAATCGCCTCGACAGATCAAAGCGGCCTCGAAGTCTATGCACAGAACCACCTCAACGCAACCCCGTGATTCTTACGTTCGTCACGGAAGATACCGCCGCAGGTACTGCGCCATGTCGAGTACGCTCTCCTCGTACGGGATCCAGTCCTCCCCGGTCGCGGCGACGGCCTTGGCGGCGTCGAACCCCGCGGCGTCGGGCCGCGGCCGGTAGTCGGGCACGTACCCATTCCCGGGCCGCCCGCGCTGCACCGCGCCGGCCAGCGCGGGCGCGCGCTTGCGCAGGATGTCGGCGATGGCCTGGCCCCCGCCCACGGCGGACGAGCACACGAAGCGCTCCCCGTCGGCGCGCGCCGGGTGGGCGGCCGACCACAGCAGCACGCGCGCGACGTCCCGCACGTCCACCGTGTCGCCGTAGACCATCATCGGGCCCGGTATCTCCCCGCCCGACACCACCTTCCAGAAGTCGCTGTTAGAGTAGGGGATGTCCGCGGCGGTCTTCCAGGGTATGAGCGGCGGCCCGATGAAGTACCTGGGGAATCAAGAGCAAACCCGCGTTAGCAAAAAAGCGAACTCGAAAGAATAAAAATTCAGGCATGGCGGCGGGGGAGGCTTATCCACTCACGTGGGCTGGAGGGCCGTCATACCGAAGGACGGCAGGTGGTCGGCCCGGAATTTCCAGAACAGCTTCTCCGCGGCCGTCTTGCTGGCGAGGTAGGCGTCGAAGCCGCCGGCGTCATCGCCGTCCCGGTCGATGACGTCCTCGGACGTGGTGTTCCAGTCCTCCTCCGTGTAGAGGCGGTCCTCCAGCGGAGGGTCAAACAGGGCCGCGGATGACGAGACGAGGACCACGCTTTTCATGGTCCGGCTCGCTTTTGTAGCTGCACTCAGGACGCTCGCCGTGCTCTCTACCGCTATCCGGACCACCTCTGTGGGAGGAAGCGTCCATATATCAGAAATAGGCGAAGCCAGGTGTAGGATCGCACAGCATCCTAGAGCATATCGGTTAGCAACACAGGCCTACTAGGACAGAGAGGAGAACATCCATACCATCGGCAGCAAGCTCGAGGGCGTCGTGTCGACATATATCGGAAATCTCTACCACCTCGATATCGTCGGCGCAGTAGCCCAGGCGGCAGAGCGCGGCCTTCACCTTCTGGCCGGCTAGCTTGTTGCGTACGGTGCCACGGACCCGGTATCCCTCTCGCAACGCCAACTCGGCCGTACGACCGGCTAGGTACCCGTTCAACCCCGTGATCAGGATGGTGTGCCTGGGTTGCTCCCCCCCTACTGCTAGCATCCTGGGCGGTAGGTTAAGGTCCGATCTCGACGCGGAGGCGGAGCAGCTCCAGGCGAGCGTCTGCCGACGGAGGATATATCGATAGGCGGACTCCATGTTGTCGTTGTCGTTGTTTTTTACGGCCGGTACTTTGGATCAAAGGGAGTTTTCCGGTCTCACGGGAGTTACCGACACAATGGCACGAGTATGCAGACTACGTCGTGATCGCCTAACTGCGTATAAAAGCTGCTTGAATGTAAGACATATGGCATTGCGCTGTGAGGGGCATCGCTTTTATATTTTGACGAGTCGTCCATCGCCATCCAATTACGGTAGACCACATTAGATGGGCAGATGTGTTGCGCATGCGTCGTCACCTCTTCTTTTTTTTTTTTCAGGGATTTTTGAATTCGGTCTTTTTTCAAAAGTCCATGTCATAAATGACCGTCTTTCAAGGCTTCAGCCCAGTGTCGGGCCCAAGCCACACCTGGACCCTGTCAGCTCCAAATGTACCTGCATTGTCCTTTTACAAAAGTCCAGACGGCGGTGGGATAGGTCATAGACGTGGCATATCGATCGTGATAGCCCAGCAGATTGAATGCTACTAACGGCTAGGGTCATGGTGCTGTGTCGCATTTACCAAGTAGTGCGATGTCGACTCTGCTCGCGGCCACTCAGTGAGTGTGTGAGTGTGTGTGCAGATTGGCGACGCTTTGGCCGTACCGTTACACTACGCAAGCCACGATCTTCTCCATCCAGGCACTGACTGTCCATCGCCAATTACCTGCATCTTGTAGGGCTATTCTGGAACGCCCGGTTCAGCGAATGCCCTTACACCCTTGCATTCAATCATTGGATATGCGATATTACTCAACCCCTATTCTGGCGTATAGGTAGTGGCTAAGCAGGTATCCTCACTGCAGACCTCTGATGTTCTTTTGATGTAGGTATGCAAGCGTCGACGAACTACTGTATCATCCCTGTCCCGTCGCTTAGGCTCGGGCGCTGGACTGCATCAAGTTCCCTTCTTATTATCGTATCTGTTGGCGGGCAAGCTGGTCACAGATCGCTAGCTTTCCACTATACCCCATGAAGCTTTAGCCCGGCACACCTACACACCTCACCTCGCTCCGAGAACGTAATGAAAAAAAAGGTTCGGGATGCCTCCGGGGGCAGATCTAGTCAGAAGGACAGCGCGTTTAACCGACGTACCGGGTGCTGGGGGGGTGCTGGGGTGCTGTGGACACCAAATCGTGGCCAGACAAGCTTGGCTTGGCGTACAAAAAAACCGTCTCAGCAAGTCACCGTACATGATAACCGAGATGTGATAATCATCATGCTTCTGTTCATGCTTCTGTCGTCGCGTCTTTCCCCGCCCCAGTCAGGTCAGTGGACACGAATGTTGGTGCAGTAACGCAGCTTTGACTTGGATTGGGTCGACATTGCCGATTGGATTCTCGTATCCTTGAATTTTCAATCAGCGACAAGCCAGTTATCGAGCTGGATTCGATGTGGCCCAGGTCATTGGGTCTTAGACAAAAATTAACTGGCGTGATATCACGCCGATGATTCGTTCAATGGCGGCCATGTTATGGGGCTGCGTGCTGTTCCAGGACATTACAGCGAGCCGGTCTCTTCCCCATGACTGGAAATCCACCAGCGATGCTACGGCTGAACGGGCTTTAGGTGAGTAGCTCTAGAGCGCCGTAGATCCATATGACAAATATGGCAAAGTGAAAAACCTATGGAACTTTAGACGACCATGATATAGTACATTGAATGGCCCCCCTAAAAAAAAAAAGTCCTAGGTGAAACCAAGGGTATAACATCAAATAGGATATCTGTGAGATCCGGACGAGCAAAGTCTTGCTTTAAGCGTCCCGCTAAGAAAACCAGGAGGAATACCTACTTACCTAGGTATGTAATTGGGGTATCCAGAGCCAATAACTACCCTAAGTAAACCGGAAAAAGTCAAAGATTCTTGTACCAGGACCCTGCTATCTCACCATGTACATGTATAAATCAAGATACGGGGCGAGTTCTTCCACTATTCTACAACCTTCCCTTTCCTCCAATGACAGCTTCGTCATCGTAGGGAGTTTGTTTATGCTAAACGCGTGAAGATGTTTACAACTGGAAATAGTCTTAGGATTAAGACTGAAAGGGGTTGGAACTTCATAAACTATTGTCTCATCCAGGGGTCCAATCGACCCACTACCAACCATAATTCCTGATGGCTCAGGGCCTTTTGAATGGCGATCCTGGCTAAACTACAGTCTCCAATGAGGGCTCGATGGCCACCTTGTTGGTTGTCCTCTCCTGCCAACGGAACTTTCCGTAGAAAAAGGGCGGCAATGGGCATTAGTAAAAGGTGTAAACGATGCAATATACTTTTCTGCTTATTGTCATCGTTTCCCTTGACGGACAATAGAATCTGACAAATGTTTCTTTGGCATAAGTTTCAGTGTCATATTAGTAGAGGCCTGAGCTCAGTGCTGTCGTGACCCTTACCCCTACACTTCTATCTATGCGTGACATAGGACCAACCTATCAAGTGGTCAACTTCACTCTTGGGAGTAACGCCTGTCTGGCACGAACCAAGTGCTAGTAAAGTAGAAGTCGAGCCCCCAAGGAACAAGTGTTACCTAGGTACCTTTGAGAATAAAACCATAGAGCCCTACAAAACGGGATTTCTTGACCCAAGCCAAGGCGTCTTTGGATTTCCTCTTGAACGACATTGTTCCAGTATGTATATAAGTAACTGCAGAATGTCAAGTCTCCAACTTGACTACGTTTCCACTTTTGCCAGTGGTGCCATGGTATAGGATAGTGCTGCAGCTCTGTTCCGTGACAGACATATCAAATCCACCTAGCAGGGACATGCATCATGTATCACGCATCTCACCCCTCAAAGGAATGAATGAGTCATGGGCTCAGTCTGCCCGACTTATAACCAATTCAAACTAAGGTCCAAAGCTGAATAACTAAATTACCAGGTGTTTCAAGCCCAAAGGCGATCTCCATCCCGCTTACCCCAGGGAGAAGGGGCCAACCACATTACTAGGTTTATTGTCTCGGCCACTGCTCCACGTAACGCGGGATAGGGACCGGCTAGCCAGGGTGGTTTCGGTCCGCAAAAACAGGCATCGTCCGATATTCCCCATGATAGGCAGGGGGGGATACTAGCCAATACCCGGGGACACCGCGGGATGTGACCATATCTACCGAATATAACGGGGAATTCGGAAAGGGCATAGAAAATATAACAAGGTACCTACCTATGTTAGTTATTTATAGGGTGGGGAACCTTCAGTGTCGAGCAAGACGTGGGCTACCACCGGGCCCGTTTTATTTGCGTCTCTATCCTGTCTTTCAAAAAGAAAAAACCACCTGCAAACCAGGAGAGTTGGGGGAGGGCGGGCTCGCCTGCTTAATCAAGATTCGAAGAGTTGGCGCTTTGGTGGTGGTGGTGGTGGTGGGAGTTGGAAAAGAGTACCGGCAATTTTCTACCAACACCCCGTGGCTTTTTACGCGTTCTTTGGCCCCGCGGGACCTCGAAGTGCCGCGTCAGATCAGGAGGGGAGGGAGGGCTGAATAACTGCGACGATGATGCACGGATAGCCCCCCCTTTCTAATGGTCAGAAACGAGTAATATGTCCGAAAAAAGATCCATCCCATCACATGCTCCAATGGATGAACTGTTAGGGGGGCTGAATGCCAGCATCACCGCTATTGTCCCTTTCCAACCAAAAATAGGATAAGAATATATAAAAAATCAACTACCGTGTTGATGTACGTGGTAACGCGACCATGAGCACAACTGCTTATCTCTACTCTACATAAAAAAAACTTGGAATACGAAATACTTGGCAGCAGGTGGTTCGCCTGCGCCTTGGCGGGGAGAAAATATCAAGTTCGAAGCGGGCTCTAAGAGATAGAGGGGAGGCGGGGGGGAATGAAAACGGGGGTAGCAGTGATGACCGGTCTGAGAGGGTCGTTCTCCAAAAGACAGTGAGTGTGGCACTGCCTATCGCGCGTCGAGTTTTTGAACGGCAGGAATGTAAAAGGTCGGAAAATCATGAGATGCCTCCTGCATAACGCATTGTAGCATTGGGGTCAGGTCAGTCAGCCCGAAGGGACGAGTCGCGCGATCACAGGGCGAGGAGCTATGTGGAGGCAGGCAGGTAGTAAGTAATAGTAGCCGTATTTAATACGCACGCAATGCGTATGGAGGACGCCGTAAGCATTAATGCCGGCCTGTATAGGTAAGCTTTGCCCAACATACCTATATACATACACACAAGTCTGACGAAAAAACACACATTGCGCACTTCGGTGTTGGATGCCTAATACCTACCTACCAGCCCATCCCATCCCAGACTCACGGGTGTGCATATGCAAAAGCGCAGCAACGCACTTGCCGGGCATTGCTGGGTGTCTAACTCCTGACCCATGGCGCCGATAACGTATCCAAGACCTTGATCCTATCGCACAGCGGAAAAAAGCAAGGCACCGCGTTAATCAAATCAGGGACTGAGCAGTCTGTAGTGAAAAGAATACTATTTTGCAAAATACTGCAGCTCCGAATAGCCTCGCTCGCGTAGTCGCGAGACTCCATTTGAGTGTCACATCTCGACAGCTTGCCTGGAACAGGAATACAGTCGAAGAAACTGGTTACAGGCCTAATGGCACAATATCAACCTGTCACGAAAGGACGCGAATATAATAACCGCCCCATATATTCAAATAATATTACACTAATCTATATACACTTGCAAATTGATCATTTCACTTTCTTAACTCGATATACCTACGTTGAGCTTATAGTACCAGAAGTCAAGGAGAACAGTATGTCACTCGCGTCGAAGAAATCAATTCGGTACCTCCTAAGCTCCTTGTGAATGCCACTCAAAACATATGAAAAGCCGGGCCAACAAGACGCAGTAATCACAGACTATACCTGGCCAACAGAAAGAGCAACACAGTAGCCCCTGGCTGGCCTGGCGGCCCCATGCTCCAGGGACTCCGTCGTATCCTTATTTCCCACCCCCGGGCCGCCATTGGCATTTCCCAGTGCCTAGGGTGGGATGTTTCGTATAAATGCTACTAGAAAAGAAGATCGTGGAATTCGTTAATATGTATGGTGTTGGAAACCCTTCGCTTGCCAGCCACTCGAACCTCCCGTACGTGACTGCCGTTCTTTTGGGGAGCAATGGTCTCATAGAATTTCCTTGAGTTGTTGTTTTTGACGAGTTGTCAAAGAGGTAGGGAACTTCACATTGTACTTGATGATGAAGTTCCCACGTTCGCCTGGCTTCTTCGAGATGGGCATACCCTGCGAGGGGTATGAATCCGACATACCGGGACCTGTCGGTCCAGCTTTCTCGATATTGATTTGTTTCCCATCGATTGTTGTTATCGTTCGCTTCCAGCCAGTCAAGGCCTCCTTGAGATTCAAGTCAATGGTGTGGATGATGTCATCGCCATCACGAACAAAGAGTGGATGTGGTTTCTATCGACATTGTTAGTCTTCCTGTTCTCTCGAACCAATCAAGACTGAAGACTCGAATACGCCCGAGAAGCTTACCTCTTCAACGATGAAATGTAAATCTTGCTTGCCACCCTCCTCTTGGTCACCCACGCCCTTAAACTTGATCTTGCTGCCTTTCTTCAAACCTGGCTTGATGGGAACTTCCAGCACCTGATCGCTGGTGGTTCTCTTGCCGGTCTCGTCGAAGGTCTTGCGCTTAATCTTCATCTTTTTTGTGATACCATTGAATAGCTCCTCCAAGGTTAACGGCAGGGCACGTTCCACCGTCGTGACCTCGGTGGCCGCTTCCCTCGCCGCACCACCTCGGAATGGATCATTGCCCTGAAAGCCACGCGCTCGACTTGATCTGCCAGCAGAGGCGCGGGGTATGCCACCGAAGATGGAGGCAAATGCGGGATCGTCATCATCACCGCCGGCGCCGGCGCCGCCTCCCCGCATGAACTCGGCAAAAATGCTCTCTGGATTACTGAAATTGAAGGCGTTGGCGCCGCTACCGTTGGTTGTGAAGTGGAAGGACCGCCCACCGCCGGGTATGGCGCCGCTGAAGTCGAAGTTTTGGAAGCCTGGGGGTATACTGCCACCTTGCGAGCTGGCGAAAGGATTCTCGCCCGGTGGCGGGGCGGAGCCGCCACGAAGCAAAAACTCGAGCCCATATTGATCGTATATCTTGCGCTTTTCAGGGTCGGATAGGATTTCGTAAGCTTGCGAGCATTCCTTGAACTTCTCGGCTGCGTTTGGGTTGTCCTTGTTCTTGTCCGGGTGATATTTCAAGGCGGCCTTGCTATAGACACGTCAGTCTCGAAGTACCACACAGTGGCGAAAGGGCTACGGCGCGTCCCACGGCATCGGGGGCCTTCCGCACTTACCGATATGCCTTCTTGATCTCGTCTTGTGTCGCATCAGGCTTGACATTGAGCTGGTCGTAGAGCTTCGTTTCCTTCACCATGTTGGTAGAGGTAGAGAGAAGGCGAGTACCGATGGTATGGGTAGTGAACGAGAACGAGAAGATGTGATGTGGGCCAAGTTGAGCACAAGACTACCTAGGTAGGGTGAGGCGTGGAAGTTGTTGACATGCGTATGCGTGTGTCTTGAGGTGTTAGGATTGGCGAATCACCATCTAGATCTAGCAGTTTGCGATGTGAAGGTTTTGCTTTTCCTTTGCTATGTCGTATTGCGTAGAAATTATGGCAGCTAGGCGGCGGCGGCTAGCTATTGTGCTCGCTGGTGGCAGAGCGGTCGTGAGGTGGAAGGTTCGCGAAGAGTCAGAAGAGTGGGCGGATAAGAAATGGTGACGACGGCGGGAGCAGTTAGCGGTTAGCCAGTCCCGCGCAGAGCATCAGATGATAGGTGACGTTGCACTCAGGAGTAACCCAGCATCACTTGGTCGCGCAGAGTAGAGCAGAGGGATGCAGAGCAGACAAGGGCAGAGCACGGCGAGTTGGACCGTCAACATCCACGCGACACCGCGACGAGTTGAGTTCCGCAACCAACGAGGACTGGGGGAGGGTTTCGCTGCGTCCCGTCTTTCTTTGTTCTCTTGGCCGCCTTGACAAGACCTTACGATGACAGTAGGGATGGGTCGATGGGGGCTTTGCACGTACTTGTAGTACTTGTAGGTACCGGAGAACCATGGCCAAGCTCAGGTTAGGGCGGTCAAAGAACTGAGTTGGTTGCTTCCAGATGGAACAGGGAAAGCCCTGAAAGCTGGACGACCGAACGGGGTCAACCTGGACGAGACGATGACGCCCAATCACTCGTGGGGTCGCGGGGTACACCTCGGTACCTGGGTACCTCCCTATCTTATTTACCTTAGGTACCTACTTACACCACAGTGCCGTCCGTAGTTGTACCGTCCATCGCATCATTAATTATGGGGTATCTTGGTTACTCTTAATAGACCGTTCTCGAAGCTTCCATCTTCGTACAGAAAGAGACTGCCCGCACAGGTAGTAGCAATGACGACAGACGCCGCGCTAATGGTGGGGCGGCGGCTCTGGCGATAGCCTCCTCCATTACCAAGTACTACCTTGAAGGTACCGGTACCTTGTGGATGGTAGGTATACATGTACGTACATCGGACGGGAATACGGTGATGCCTACTTTCAAGCAGATTGTAACCATAGCATAGCAGTGTTCGTGCCCGGCACTATTCCGGTCTACCAAATGCTGCTCTAGGTCAGTGAACTGCTTGTGATCCGGCCCAACCCCAGGCCACGGGTATCATTGCTGGATAACACAGGACGAACTGACTTGGGTCCCAAGCACGCCCTCCCGTCATCGCATCACCACGCCACCGACCAAATTAGACATTCCGCATCTTTAAGTAGCATCGACTTGTTGGGCAAACCATGGTCCTGGGGCAAGCTGTTGGAGGCAGGCGCACTGTTGCTTTGTGATACATCTGCCATAGCCATATAATCATTGATCCCATAGACATGTCTCGTAATAAGTAGGTACGTTGTCACCCCAGGACTGGTCAGCCAGAGTGACTAAAATGCCCAAGGCTTTTAATCATCCACAAGTTCATGGTCCGCATCTAAATCCATGTCGTCGATAGAACTTTGAACCGTATTTGCCGGTCGAGCCAGGAACGGATTCACACCTCCTTTGCGCTCCGTCATTTCTGGCATTTTTGGAATAGGGGTCGCATTCTTGTCTGAATCATTGCCGTCGCCTTGTCTGTAATCCTCGGAGCCCTTGTCTCTCCCCTCCTTGTGTCCCAGCATTTTGTTTCCTGGAGGCTGACTGTTGTCATCATTAATTCTAGAGACCCCATGATTGTCGGGCCGTTGCTTGGGTTGAGACAAATCAGCCCGACTCGTTCCAGAATCGTCAAATATCAACTCTACATTAGCGAGGTCACTCCGATCACTCCCAGCCGTAGCGACTGATGAGCTAATGCTATGTTTTCGTTTGCTTCTAGATATTTCGGGCAGTGAAGGACTCTGCGCCAGAGCTTCAGCAAATGACCTTACTGCATCGGCTGTTCGCCGATCTTGCATTGGCGCCGCCTGATCCCGAGTCTGTTTCTGATGAGCCCCACCCGAGATTGCTTCCTGTGCAAGTTCTTGCTCAAAGTCGCTATTGTCGGTCCTGACAAACAGCTAATCAACACGTTAGGCACCTCCTCTGCACGTAAACATCGCCAGGTCTTGGGGGATTGCACGTACACGTAAAGCATCAGAAAGTGGAATTGGTTCCACATTCAACGCCCACTCCGAAGCGTATACTAGAATTGGGTTTTTACTCTCCGTTCCCGCCGCATGCAAGACGTCCTCAGCCGTCACTTTCTAGGAGGCGGTCAGTACAGAAATCTGCCCATGGCCATGTATATGCCTACCTCAGACTTGATGGGAGAAGCATCGCCTTTAATGTATCCAATCTTCCACCACTGGTCCTTGGCCACCGAAGGTTCTTCGTGGTTGGGTGGGTTTTCTGCATCCCGGACGCAAACATACGCCACCTCGGATGTAGTTGCTACGCCACGCAAGAGATATTTCACATGCGGGTTCCAATATTCAGGGTGGTAAGAGTCGCCTTGTGAGCGGAAGACGAAAAGATCATCATCGACTTCGTTTTCTTGGCATGTGAGTCGTTTGCGGATCACAGCAAGATAGTTCATCAACACTTCCGCTTTCTTTTGAGAATCTAGTCTCAGTCAGTCCCGTACCCTCCCACTGGGGTACATAAATCTTACCCGACAATGCGCTGTTAGCTTGGTCGATTTTATCCGTGCACACATCTATGATGCTTTCCCATCTATCTCGGTCGGCTTTTTCATCTGCAGTGTATGCCAATGGCCCAGACCCTGTATGTAGGAGGCGGAGGTCGTCCATGCTGTATGGCGTACCATTCTTCAATTGCTCTTCGAAGTGGCGCCATTGGACATTCTTCTTCTGCCGTTCGAGGAGTCGCTCAGCAAACTCAATCATTTTTTTTGAGCAATCGCGGATATCGTGACTTTGGCTGATGCCTTGTAGCCGGAAGTTACAAACATGACCTGAACACTTGACTCGTTCCTCTCCTGAGCAGGCTAATTTGGTGAGCGCCCTCTTGATCTCGCGGATCTGGGCTTGGAAATGTAGAGCGAGGTCTTTGCGGTCGTTCATATAACGATCGGCATAGAAAACTGCGGGTATCTGGCAAGGTTTGACAAAGCCCGGTCCTCCAAATCGCAGGGTGAGGACCTCGGCGGGGTGCAACAAAACAGCGGTTTTAGCGTTGTCTGGGAAGTCATATTCCAATGATAAGGCACTGGACCATAGGAGGTGATCTAGGGCATCATACATAGTATCTACCCAGGAATATGTGTCGAAGTCGAGTACGATGTCCATGAAAATAAATGAAGTAGTACTCTCATCTTCTTCATCTTGTCTCTCAGACTCAGATGAGTCAGATAGCGGCGGCATAACAGACATCACCTTACCAGTTGTGGTCATATACTCTATGCCAGAGTCGGGGTTCCCGACGCAGGAATTTTGCAAAGCCTGAAAAAGTTTGTCTTCAACGTCCGGCGCCCATACGCCAAAGCTCTCATCAATTGCCTTGGTCGCTGCGAGGTTATCGGCGCTTGCATAACTTCGTTCTGACATGTCAAGAAACGCTACTAGGCGGTGTAGCTCGTCGGTGAAGTCCGGGTGCGCTTCTTCACCCCAAAGTCTTTCCCCCCTTGCCAGCTTCGCAATTACGTCCATTCTCAAGATAGGCTTGCCTTTCCACCACTCGGTATCTTGACCATACTGGCGAGCTTGCTTGCCGCATTGGAGGAGGAAATTCCTGGCTAGGGGAATCTTGTTATATATAGAGAGAAGTGCCCCAAGACGATGGTCTCCTGTTTGTCGTAGGAAGGCCGGTGCATCTGCATCTCTTCTTCTGTTGGAGGGAGGAGGGTCGGTCGACTCGGGTTCAGTACTTGTCGTGGCCTTGACTAGCGCCCAAGACTCTGCATCATACTCTGAGCGAGCTGCAGGGCCAAAATATTTGGGGTATGTCTGGTTTTCAGTCACTCCAACCTCCTGTGGTGATATGCCCGACTCAGCAGCAGACTCGGCAATCGCTCGTGCCAGATCAGCGTCTTCCTGGGTAGTATTGGTGGGACCTTAGGCGCCATCGATCAGTACTGATTCTGAACACAAGCAGGAGAGATATCCTGCGTGTCTATAAGCCTACCCAGCGGTGATCGGTTATTCGCTCGTGATGGAGGGCGCGTGGGGGCTGCGCTGTTGACATGACTGACGGCTGAGAGTTCGTCGGCACCCTGGATGTTGAAGGCTGTCGACTAGTATAAGCAAGAGACCCGACAAAAGGGGGGGGGGGGGGGGGGGGGGGGGAGAAAAAAAAAAAGGAGTGGGTGTTGGTTTGGGCCGACCAGAGATAAAATAAATAGGAGAAAAACAAAAAATTAATGGGAGAGGAT
>MU281351.1:242442-271321 GCA_022385595.1 Xylaria palmicola
GCCGTCCCCCCCCCCCCCCCCCCCCCCCCCCCCCCCCCCCCCCCCCCCCCCCCCCCAGCCTCTAACTAATGCCTGTCTCGTTTGTGTCGCCCTCACGATCTGTACTGAAGTGCGATTCATCCCACTTGTACTGCGAGACGTTATTAGAAGGGACTTCGTCGAGCACACTGACGAGCTGCAAACGGTACCTTGGTGCTTCCGGGATTGTCTAAATATTCGTTTATTGCGCTTTGGACATCATTGTTATTTGACTAAATGTGCAGCGGGGTTGAGTCAATATTAATGACACCCGGCCTGCGTTTTGAGGGGGGTAACGGGATTCGTACCTTGAGACGATCGATGGCTTCGACCTTTGAGATCTGGAAGAGCTCCTGAAGCACCAAGACATCGTCCTGTTTCGTTTCGTCCACGAAGGCCATGATGCCGAGATGCGGCTCCGTAAGAAGGGAGGCGATAGAATTCACTCGATGCGCATGGGGGTCGAGCTGGTAGCTGGTGGGAGGCGAGCAAGCAGAAAGGAGCGAGAGTCAACGTCAACGACGATGCACTGAAGCTCGCTGTTTTGCTGTCAACTTGGTTGGTAGAAGAAGCATGGTATCTCGTATTCGCAAGCAAACATGCAACCGCCGGGCCAGGAGAGGTACATAGGCAGGCAGGGCCACGTCGGCGACGGACGCTGGTGATGGGCGGTGGAAGAGACGTCGACAAACGAGGATGGCGATGCTGTCAATGACGATGGACAAGACCTACCGGTAATTAATGGAGGTACGGAGGACCTATCTAAGTAACATCAGGTACCTACCTCCTACCGTTAGGTACCTAGTAGCAACAAGTCAACTTACATCGTACTACCAGGTACCTACCTAGAGGCAACTACCTATCTTAGGTACTTACATAATCGACAAAGACAAGACGCGCTATGCAGGTGCTACACGGCACCTGCAGGTTAGCCTGGGGGTACCTAACCCAGGCAGGTGTGGTGATACTGCTACTTTCTCCGTACCTGGGTAAGTAAATAGGTACCAACCAACTATCAATTAACACCCCTGGTTTAATGTACCCCAGTCAGTAAATGTCTTTTCTTACATTGGGTACCTAACCTTATCTTTGTAGGTAGTTAGTTACCTAGTTAACGTGTAAGTGATATGCTAGAGTTAGGTTGCATCTTGTGGCTCGTTGGATATATTGACATCACTTTGTCTTTATCAAAGAATCACCTGCAGTTGCATAGGTACCTAGGTACCTACAATATCGGAAGTATAGGTATGAATGTGCACTGCTAATAGTAACCATCAATGCTCACAGTTCTTTTTTATGACACCTACTGAATGCAATGCCATGCTTGTTTACTCAAATCCGAGAAGGGAATTATACAATCAACAAGGCAATAATTCAATTTCACCGACCTAAAACGTAGTGATTAGTTCCAGCTGATCCCCTAACGTCTTAACTGCCATGTTCAGCTGGAGCTTCCCTATTACCGGTAGACTTCCCTACCACGACCACCCCAGGCGCGCAGAAAGAAAATGATTAAGCTTAGCTATGGTCTCTATGATGGGGAACAAACGGGAGCTGATCGGTAGCCAATTGGGCTTAAAACATTTGAAGTGCTGTAAAAAAAAAAAAACCAGTCGAGTTAATCTAGTCAAATAAGTTCCGAGAGACGCCAATATCCCACGCTATGCAAGAATATGTATGCCGATGAAAGAGCAAGCCTGAACGCCATGCCTTTCGCCCCTAAACCACCCTAGTGCGTCGAACGATGCCCGTGCGAGGCTGAAGGGAGATGGCAAACCCGACGCCGGTAGCGTTAGAGCAGAGCGTTCTGAGATCCTGGGGATGTCCATCGCCCGAACCGTGATTCGACTGGGAGAGGAAAAAGTAGGCGTCAGGGGGTTGCATTCCTTTCGGTTCAGGCAGATAAATAGTTAAACATCGTCGTCGTCGCTCTGTCCCTCCTCGTCTCCATCATCGTCAAAATCAGCCGTCTCATCGTCTCCTGTATCACTCCCGCCAAAATCAAGCTCTTCCTCATCGCTCTCGGCCCAAAAAGCAGCGTCATCGTCGGCGGACTTAGGTGGCGGCGGGGGTTCAAGGGATGTGGGCATCTCGAATCCTTCGGGAATGTCGTGCTTTGACCTCTCGACGGTTTCTCGAGCCCTTTGGTGGTATTTATCACGTGAATCCCTGTACGTAACACTGGCATCGACGTTGGCCGGCGAGTTGATCTCGGGATCGTCTAGTAGAAGGAGAACCGAACGAAGAACCGATTCAACGCCCTGGAGAGGAGACCAACGCTCACTCGCTTGCTCGCCTGATGTGAGATCTTCGCCGGGCGTGTGAAGAATGGAAATACATAATTTCCCATCGGGGTACACATTCGGATGGTAGATGGGAATCATGAACCGAAAGGTAGGCGGTTGGTAAGGGTATTCTTCCGTGAAGGTCATCTCTGCCTGTGAGGGCGAACCCAGAGGTCAGACACATGACTACGACCAAACAAGAGGCGGGCTACGAAAGGCAAACGTTTACTCACATTGAAGTAGCCGCCGTTGAAAGCGCTGTCGGGATTCACGACAATAAGGCCGAGGCGCCAGCGGAGAATGTTCCCATTCACGAGCTGCAAGCGGTGTCAGTGGAAGCCGTTCGCCGGCAGATGGCGGCCGATGCCGGAGGGTCAGCAGCGTTTCTTACATCGATATTCACCCATTTTTCCCTTGACAGGTCTTGCATCTCCATCATCAGTCGATGCTTAGCACCGCCTGCCAGCCTCGACGACGCCATGGTCCAGCTGCCGATGCACGCGATGGCTCCGACCGAGGTAACGGGGAAGAAGCTGGTAGGGGAAGCCGGTAACGGCTCTGTCTGATCGGAACCGGAGGCGCTCGGATTGACTTTTGGGATAACGTTGGTTGTCGCGTGTTCGTACCAAGGAAGATGTAGGTGGCGATCGAAGGCTGCCGTGGACAGGAGTCCGATGTGTGGGCGCGTGGTGGTGTGAGTGTTTCGGATAGGAGATCACGAGTGTACTTATGTATTCTCGGGCGAGGGTCGGGGTGCGATGCTCCTTGCCGTTGGAGATATTTTGCTTTGGGCAGCTTATGAGTAAGGTACCTACCTAACCTAAGAATACCTGCCTCGATACATTCTTTACATAATAAGTAGTTGATGGATGACAGTAATACCGGGTAGGTACCTCAGTAGGTACCGGCCTTTTTGCCTACCTACTTGGTAGAGGTAGTACTACACGGTACTTGGTACGTCGCAACGAGGGCAGGTAGGTGATGGCAAGCGCACGACCAACCGACCCAGGCGTCAGAGAAGGTGGGTTCCGATGGTGGAGATCCCTGCTGAGGGCCCATACTGACGGAATGCGCTGTAATAAACCGGCGGCAATGGCTCCTGACTCGTAAAGAGAGGGGGGGAGGAAGGGTTTGGCGATGGTCGTCGCCAGTCAGGGCTTCGGGGGCGCCGGAAAAGTACTTGTAACTGCTGACCTCGTATCACTTAAACAGGGCAGGTACCTCATGGGTACCAGTCAACATTTGGCTTGCAACCTTTGGCTTGCATCGTCTTTCACATAGTAACTCGCAGATACCAAGCAGAGGGATCGGGGATAAGAGTTGGGTGGTAATATTAAGCCAAATCACACGTGTATTACACACCACGCTGCCCCCTCCCTCCAGACGGCCAAAGGCTAGAGAGCAAAAAGGTTTTTTTCTCTCGCGTGATGGCAAGGGATCATGTATGTAAACTGACCCATCATGTAGGTAGGCACCTATCATCGCAAAACAGCTGTGTGAATGATGAGCTGTCTCGCCACCGTACCGGCTTATGTATACCTCTGGGTGGTTCTAGGCGAGAATCGTGAAGCGCGACGTCTACCTAGGGCTAGCTAGCAGAATTTAGGTGGCTCAAGCCATACTAATAGGAAGATGATATGTGTAATTAGCCCACTTAGCAATACAATAGCCTTGGTACTTGTGCTGTAACGGGATCGGACTACTATGTAGGTATTGCTCTATAAGTACTTGATAGCACGATTGGCCTCGTTAACAAGGTCTGAAGTATAGACAGGGCTCTGGCTAAATACTGGAACAACTCAGCAGGTTATTTATATCACACTTTGAATGCTTCCCAGGCCGCCCTGTGCGACAGTCTCTGCTATATATGCCAGATCTCAATCGAGACCTGTAAACCGTTGGCTTCTTTTTTCGGCGTATAGATGCGATGCCCGTCCCTCCCTTCTCTACCTGAATCAGTAGGCCTCCCGGTCTTATGTATCCCTATGTAATATGGTACGCCCGGTGAGCACGGACCGGGATCGGAGCCAATGAGATGAGGTGAGAGTTCGTCAAAGGTTACCGGACCGACTTGATCCAACCTCAGACGCTTCGGCCCAGCCTAACTGTAGGTCGGTACCCGCGATACTTGCCCGGAACCCAAAAAAGAAAGAATAGGAAGAATAGGAAGAACGGGAAAGCAAGAGAGAAGGAGATGCGCACAAAGGATCTAATACACGGCGAGGTACGGAGTAGTGCGGGCGCATCTGCTGGGGGCGTCAGGTGTCGTGCGTGGATAAATTACCTACTTCATACTTGTGCAAATCTCACTCTGTTCCCATGATTACCAGGCGCGCCAGGATGGGGGACGGGGGGATAGGGACGGAACACCAAGTGCTACCTTAACCGTCCATCCTGCCAGGCTGAGGTACGTACTTAAGTAGGTACCTATTGCGCTAGGTACGCCTTGAGTGGGCCGCGGCAGCCTGTAGGTACCTACAGCATACCTACAGCAATGGAGGGTTGCTCAGCCTGTGGCGGGTATCGGACTGAGGCAGGCAGGTACCTGTAGGGAAGTACCTACATGGTATGGCTGGGTGGGGCGGGCGGCGGAGGAGGATGTCCCTGTGGATGTCCCTGTGGTGGTGGCCACCTGCCCCCGTCTTTTGGTCTTTGCCCGTCTACCTAACTGGGTTTCCGAATTCTCAACCTCCCATTCACCCGCATCCTGCCCATTCTCTTCCGACCGACGACGACCGCACGACCCCGATCACACTCGGTCTCCCGCCGCGACTGCACACTGCATTCTGTCAAGCACTGTCGCCTGGCCCAGAAGAAGAACCTGTTCGATACCATTGTCTGCCGCGCGTGATTGATTGGCTGTGCATGCAGGGCGGACTCGGGAGCACCTGGACCAAGGCAAACCGGTCGGGGGTTTGGCGCGCGACTTGCCACCGTCACCGCTGCGGCCGACCTCAACAACGCCTCCCCGCCTGATATCCGCGCCGATTTGCCCAGATTCCATCGAGCGCATCGTCGGGAATCAGATACCGGTCGCCTTTCTCGGCTGCTACCGCCCTCTGCGCTCTCGCAGTCGCTGCTGATCGGCATTCGCTGCTCGCCATCTTCGCCTGCTTCTACAGCATCGAATCTCATCCTCTTCCACCGCCGATCGCTCGCCCGCGTCCTTTGACCTCGATGGCAGCCATGTCCTTTAACCCTCAGACGCCCCAGAGCCCTTCCCAGCACTCCCCAAGCGTGGCCGATCAGGGATTGAGTATGAATACTTCGATGACTTCCATCGCGGCCTCGTTGCCCACTGTGAGCCATGTCTTCATCTTCTTTTCTGCATGCCATAGCTTCAAACAGCTTCCACTTTGAATCGAGGACGGTGATCTCTGAGGCCTTTTCTTTTCCCGCGGCAAAATTACCTCTCGATAGCTCGTCAATTTTTCCGCTCAGACGCCCGCTGACAATGTCATAGCCGGCTCATAGCGTAAACGGTTCTACGATTCTGCACGATAGTTCCCAAGACACTGCAATGACAGACTTGTCTTCAAATAAGCGGAAATGCTCGTTTGATGACACCAGGTCCCAAGCCCACAAGAAGGTCCACCTCGACGATCCCCGCAAAATTGGTATTCAGGATCTACACTTGGATGTTGGCGAAAAGTACCTTCTCTGCAAAACCTGTAAGACTCCTATTAAATATCAAGAGTCTCTACCATGCTTTGTTATAGAGAGTCTTATGACGCAGATGTCCTCCCCCATCTATAAATATCCAAATAGCCGGCACGCGAAAAGGATCTTTGTTGACACTCTTGTCTTGATCTAGCCCATTCTACATCTTCGCCGCGCCTGTCGGAAGATTTGTTCGAGAAGTTTAGTTTGACAAGTATTGCCGCCGACGTTGCTCGTACAAAGCCCAATGGAGAGAAGAATGCGCTACGCAAGACGTACAAGGGCCAAATCAAGACATTGGGCCTTAGTGGCCATTTTGATGTCGTCAAGAAGGAGCCATCAGCTTTCATGGAGCTTCTGATGGTCGCTGAAGAGGATTGGCAAAACCGTGCCGTGTCAGGGAAGGATATCGAGAGGGGATTTTCTTCGGCCCTGCAGGCCAACCTGACGAAAGCAACGACACTGGCAAGAGGACAAATACCCAAGGCACTGTGGGATAGCTCGGTTTTGGGTGACCTAGCACCTGGAAATGCCTTGAAAAAGGCGAGTTCGGATCAGGTTCCACGGGCGACGGCGCCGAGCACCCCCGCATTGTCAGCTACAGGCGGCGCCCAGAAGTCAAACAAGCCGATGGCATCCCAATTGGACCGCGCTCGTCGACTTGGAAAGAAGAGGAGTTACCAAGATTCCAGCTTCGATGGCTATGGGGAAGGGTATGATGATGATACAGGCGGCTACTCTACGGGCGATGCTGATGACCGGTCGTCCAAGCTGAAGAGGAGAAAACAGGTGCATTCGTCAGATCATCCGTCTTCTAGACACCTCTTAGCTGACCGGTTATGACAGAACCCCAACGGTCCATTACTGAATGGGCGGATATAAACGTGATACCCCAGGCAAATGTGGCGAGCAGCGATGCAGGATCGCTGCAAGGGTGTAAAAATACTTCTGGAAAGTTATTCCAGTAAAGCTACCGGGTCCTGCCATGACGAATTCATGGTTCTCCACGGTTACTGCATATTTCATGATGATTACTTAGCAAGGCGTCAGGCGTTGGACATTTTGTTTTTATACACATTCACATGAGGGAGGGGTGGCTGAAAATCAATTTAGGGAGTTTGTTTTCCCTTCTCACGATGTCCTGTCAACGACAAACATGGGGGGCCATAAGTGAGCCGGCACCGGCACATACACACGGGCGTGCCTTCAGCTACACAATAGAAGAAAAAAATATTTGTCAAAAAAGCGCAATCAATTGTGACGTGGGTATTTATTCGCTAAAAAAACAAATTAGATCCTCTCCCGCTCTATTGTCAACGCTATCATCTATGGAAAAGAAGGGGGTAGATTTGTTTTGCATGGCGCAGCTAGGGAGTCCTCTACGTCGCCATATCGCACAGCGATCGCAGGCGGTGCCACCAGTCGGTCTGGCACTCGAACTCGATGCCGGCGGTCTCGAACATGCCGCGGAGGACCTCCCACTCCGACTCGTGGAATTGTTCGAGGGCAGACCGGTCCTCGTCCGGGCGGGGGTTGGGCGGGCCACCGGAGATGGACACGGCCTGCAGGTGCGGGAAGCCGCCGTCCTTGGCGTACTGGGCGAATAGCCTGATGTCCTCAAAGAGGTCGCGCGAGACGTTGACCAGGGTCAGCGACACCAGGGAGTCGGGCAGCTTCTCGACGAGGATGCCGCGGCCCGGGGCGTCGGGGGCGGTGTTGTCCGCGGTGCCCGACAGGGCGCCGGGGTTCAGGGTGACCGTCTCCAGGACGGGGAAGTCGCGCAGCGACTCGATGCCCTGGTGCTGCTCCCGGGGCGTGTCCCTGGAGAAGTGGAAGATCTCGAGCTGCCGCAGCGTCTGCCGGGCGGGCTCGAGGGCGACGACGATCTCGGCGGGCAGCCGGTCCATGGCCCAGTGCGGGCCGAAGGAGATGTAGGTGAAGTTCTCGAGGTGGCGGCAGTACTTGCAGAGGAAGAGGCCCTCGCGGTGGAAGCGGCTCTCGATGATGCGCAGCCTCTTGAGGTTGCGGAGGTCGAGGTCGTAGTCGGCCGTGATGCTGTAGCAGCGCTTGAGGGAGAGGCACTCGAGGTTGGGGGAGTAGCGGATGATGTCCTGGACCTCGGCGAAGTTGAAGCGCCGCGAGATGCTCTCCTCCTCGATGCGGAGCTCGGTGAGCGACCAGAGGCGGTTGGCGGGGTTCTTGGCCCAGATGGAGAGGCACTCGTTGAAGCCCTCGGACGAGCTCGGGACCTTGAACTCGAGGGTGCGCAGGTTGGGCAGCGAGCAGACCAGGAGCTGGTGCGCGAAGCCGCTCCGGCCAGAGACCCCCCACAGCGCGGCGGAGCTCATCCGGATGTTGGAGACGGGAACCCGCAGACGGCGGGCGACGTCACCGACCAGGGCAGAATCGTACTGCGAGTACTGCCTGAAGAGGTCCTCCCGGTCATAATGCTTGGTGTATGCTGAGGTGGTGCAGCTCCTGGGAAATATGATTAGTCACAAAGCGTCCCCGTTAGCTGAAGTACTCAA
Source organism: Xylaria palmicola (assembly GCA_022385595.1). Lineage (NCBI taxonomy): Eukaryota > Fungi > Ascomycota > Sordariomycetes > Xylariales > Xylariaceae > Xylaria > Xylaria palmicola. Next base: position 250,934 of record MU281351.1, read on the forward strand.
GTCTAGCCTCATTGAGGCGGGTATAAGAGCAGGTGATGCCGGGCGGTGTTAGTCTTGCCGTGGGCGAGAGCACCAGCCGGGCGAGCCGGTTGCACGCGGGCGGCAGACAAACAGACGGACGACGAAAAACAGCAAAATCGGGCGTACATCTCAGTGACTGCTCTCGCGAGGTAGGGATTGCTGGCAACAGTGCGTATGAAGGCCGAGAGGCTCTGGTAATGCACCTGTCTGCCATGCTCGAAATCGAAAGTCTCGAAGCGCTTGTAGAGCAACGGCACGCCCAATTCCCAGAGAAACCTGCAAGTGCGCGACAAGCATGACAGCGTCTTGTTGTCGGCGATGTCCTCATAAATCATCTGCCATATCTCGGTGGGCAGATCCATGGCTGGCTTCGTGCGACATGTGGCCAGAGCAGGAGGTGAGATGTGGGATGTGAGAGGTGTTCATGAGGTAGGTAGACAAGGTCGCCGGCGGCGGGTCGGTTCAGTAAGCACGGGAAGCTGACGGGAACGTGTAAGCAGAAACTACTACGAGCAGCACTGAGGGTAACCGGCAGCGAGCATGAACGCGCCCGCTAACAACAACAAAACAACCCCAGGAAGAGCGCTGTCGGTGCCTCGTCTGGTGGCGTAGGTGGCTGCTCCCCCAGAGCAGACTGGGAGACTGGGAAACGGCGACGATGGTACGGAGTAGGTAGTACCATCGAAGAGGTAGCTGGCGGCTGCTATGGATGTCTGCTATGGATGTCGTAGGTAGCACCGTAGCAGTCGCCGAGGACCGGGCGCCGTTGGCGCTAGCTGATCGGCTATTACCAAGATGGATGGGCCCCGAGCTATTTATTGACTGCCACCAAGTTAGGTAGCATACCGGTACCCTACGTACCTGGATTAGGTGTACTTGGTGTCTAGACACACGCTGCAATTGATTCCTTCCAGGGCAGCATCAGCCCCGCGTCGATAATGGCATCGGGAACGCTAAGTCTTACCCCGGGCTGTGAGACCCCACCATTCGATATCACTTTCTTTTTTAGGTAGTTGCCTTTCCCCTTATGAAGTACGTACCTAGGTAGTCTAGATACTTAGATAGATGCTGCTTAATAACCTCCCATTGAAGCCTCGCGATATATCTCACGTATAGGTAAGTACAATTCGAAGTGTATTCTAGGTCAGTCCCGTTTAAAAGGCACGCTACAGATGACTATTTAAAAAAAGGGTTGCTCTGTTTAAGAAACCACATTTTCACCAATGTGTTGAGTCCACGTCGTGTACCTAAAAGGGACAGGCAAGATGCTAAACACCCCATAGCAAACGTACATACCCGTAAGGTATACTTTTTACCGCCACAACCCGGGGATCGGCATTACCACCTTCCCACGGGCCGGTGTTCAAGACCACTTGCCTGCATCGTATAACCAGAGGGCCGCCATCATGGGCTCTGCCGCAGCAGACTTCAAGGGCCTCGCCGCCTCTCAGACGAGCGGTGAGGGCCAGAGCCCGGCAAAGTCCCCGTTCGCGTTCGGAGGCCTCTATCACGACCCCCGCACGTCGTCGACTCAGTCCCTGACGCCCTCGCTCCCGGCATATGAGGAGATAGAGCGACGCAAGCTCCTGGTTATCTATGTACATGGCTTCATGGGAAATGACACCTCGTTCCAGTCGTTCCCGGCCCATGTGCACAGATACCTCAAGCTGGCCCTCTCGGATAGCCACGTCGTTCACTCCAAGATCTACCCGAGGTACAAGACCTACAAGGCTATCGATGTTGCCCGCGATAACTTCAGCAAATGGCTCGAGCCCCTCGAGGGCCCCAAGACGGACGTCATCCTCGTCGGACATTCTATGGGAGGGTTGTTAGCTGCCGATGTTGTTCTGAAGGTGAGTGGCCCAGAGACTTCCAACGTCAGGTCTCGCGGCTAAGCGTTTGATCCAGCGGCCCGGCTATCAGGATCTGAACCACCATGGTTACTTCAAACACCGTATCCTCGGCGTCGTGAACTTGGATGCCCCCTTGCTAGGCATGCACCCTGGCATCATCGTATCTGGAATATCCAGTCTGTTCCGAAAGAATGAAGCGCCAAAGCTACCGGGGGAACCATCAACGCAGTCGGCGCTCAGCCCCGGTATCGCCGACCTCCCATCGCCAAATCTATCTGCGTATTCCGTGCCGTCAGCCGCGTCCGAGGCGTCGCCCTCTCCGCCGCCGCCCCCGGCACCCTTCATGCGGCCCGCGTTGACGGACGACGCGAATTTCAACCCAAACTTCCCGGACGACGTCCGCATCAAGGAGCGGACCTGGTGGAAGAACGTCGTCCACTTCGCCAAGAAGCACAATTCCGAGGGCCTGATCAACGCCGCCACCAACCACGTCATGTCGCACATGGAGTTCGGCGGCAGCATGTTTGATTTCAATTCGCTCAAGACCCGCTACGAGAGCGTTCGAAAGCTGGAGGACATTGACGAGTTGAAGCAGACCGGCGGCCTCGCCAACTCGCCACCTCAGGTCCGCTTCATTCAATACTATACTATCTGTAACGGATTTCCCAAGAAGCCGAAGGAAGAAGCTCCGGCACGTGATGACCCGGAATCAGCTCCAATTCACGATGATTTAGAGAAAGGTCCTCCACCGCCATACATGTCAGTAGATGGTCCCGGTCCCGAAACCCGGGATGAGACATTCGAACGAGGCCCCGATCTCTTGAGCCTATCAGATAGCGAACGCTCGAGCCTGGAGTTTCTTAGTCCGGACCCGATACCTGATGAGGCGCCGCCAGCAGCAGACGGTAGTTTTGCTGGCCTAGAGAAGGCAGCTAATGCCCAGCCATACGATGGCTGTTCCGACACCATCCAAGCGAGCAGCAGCGAGAAAGTCGCACCCCCCACAGACGAACCAGCGAAAGAAGGCGAGACCTCCACAGCCGACGTCACAGACGGCGTAGCCGCGTTGTCCATGGGCCTCCCGGCCGTGCCGGAAATGCCACAAAAACCGGACCCGCCGAACCTGGATGAGTACGCCGATAAAGATGCTCGGAAGCTGGCCGAGAAGGAGGCGAAGCGGGCGCTGAAGGTCTACGCGCAGGCGGTCAAGGACCGCGAGAAGGCGATCAGGGACCGGGACAAGATCGTCGAGAAGCGGCGGAAGAAGCTCGCGCAGGAGGCCGAGAAGAAGGCCAAGGAGGAGAAGAAGAGGCGGAAGAAGGAAGACGCCGCCACAGCCTCGTCAGCCGCCGCAGCATCGGCATCGGCAACAGCCACGACGACGCCCGAGACGACGCCCGAAGCGGGAGGGGAATCCAAGCCAACACCGCCATCGACATCATCAGAAAGGGAAGCGAGCGAGCCGCCGCCGGCGCCGGAGTGGACGCCCGTATCCCCAGAGGGGAAGAAGCGCAAGGGCAAGTCATCACGAGAAGAGGACCGCTCGTCCCCCTACGAGGAAAAGGAAAAGGGGAAGGACAAGGACAAGGGGAAAGGGAAGGAGAAGGAGAAGGAGAAGAGCCGCAAGTTCTGCAACGTGCCCAAGTCCCGCGGCCGCGTCGTCGACCCGCGGTGGGTCAGCATCTTCATGCGCGACATGGACGAGGTGGCCGCGCACACGGGCCTCTTCTTCGCCGGCGAGCACTACGACGCCCTCGTCGGCGACGTCGGCGGCGTCGTCGTCGAGTGGGTCCACGCCGACATGAGCAAGCGGACTATCTTGGGCTTGCGCTGATGGGGGAATTATCTCGTCTCGGTTCTACGTGGGAATAGAAGGTGGTGTGTTTCCGCCAGAGATTGTAGTATAGAGAGAGGGAGAAGAGTTGTGTGATTTGGCCATTTTTCTACGCAGTTGGTTTGCTGAGTTAGCGTCGGATATGGTTGACTACCTAGATGAGTACGTTGAAATTTTACAGAGACACACCGACATCGAGACACATACAATCAGGGACAGCGAAAGATATTATGAGAGCAAGCCAATATAACCTCACGCATGAATAGGCGTTTGAAAACCGAACGCTCATAAATTCTTGTGACCTATAACCTCGTACCTAATACACCAAGATTACTACTGTAGTCGTCCCACCACCTTAGAAAAGTATATAGTTAGCCGTTAAGGCGAAACCCATAAGACTTATGCAAAACCTGTCGAATAATCCAAGACGCTATGCAATTCCCGCTTCTAAATATCCCAGCCACCAGTATAGATATCGGTTATGATTTGCGAATGACTTCCCGGCTCCGTGATGGGGTGGATGGTCTGAGCCATAGTGTATGCCATTTCTCTTCTGGTTTTTTCAAGGCGTCAGTATTTTGTTACCCCTGAAGTGCTATTGGAACAGCAACCGTGTTTATTTTTAAACCCCGACGGAACCCGACAGACGGGAAGAAGCAGCTTCCCGTCGAGAAGCAAGGAGGGGATAACGTCACTAGCAACTTTTATAGATAAAAGAAAATAGAGAGTCAACTTACGAGAAAAAGCATCTTTGTCTCGATATCGTAACGGTCAATCTTATTCATATATGGAGAGAGATGGCAACAGCGCCGCTCTTTCCGGCCGCAGCGTATAATCAGGAGGCCGGTTCCGTCGGTGTGCTAACCCATCAGATAGCTATTGACGCTCTGCAGGGTCGCACGGCTCGGATTCGCCTCGGGGAATGCCATCATGATGCGCCCCAGCCTCGTCTTGATCAGGCTCTTGTTCACAGCCGGACCAGTCCCCTCCTGCGTCGCCGAGCTCAAATTCCCCTCGTCGTCGCCGAAGCGGCACGCGAGGGCCAGGGCGACGCCGATCGACAAGTCCCGACCCGTCTCGCAGGCGATCAGGACCCGCGTGGGCGCGGCGCCACGCTCGAGAGTGGCGTGGACGAAGTCACAGATGGACGGCAGCGCAGCGCGCAGGTTGCGGCTCGCGAGCTTCTGCTGCTTGCTGATGCCCACCTCCATTAGATTGGGGCCCTTGACCCACGAGCCCGGGTCCGTCGTCTTCGGGGTGAGGGCGATGGTGCAGGTTGGCGGATTTTGTTGTTGTGAGGGTTCGGGCACGGGTAATTTGCTGATGAATATTTCGGGCGCAACTTTCACAGATGCGTTTGCGTCGGTCGTTGTGTTGGCTGCCTGCTCCGCCACGAGCGAGCGGACGAGATCGGGCAGGTCGGATTCAGGCGTGGAGAGGAGCGTCTCGATGTCGCTCCAGAAAATAGGCGCCGTCAGGCCAAGAGCCCAGTTCTCGGTGTCGTCGCCCGCGCCCTGGATGTACCCCCCCTCGCTCATCTCGCCGCCCGGGACACGATGCGAGCTCGTGCAGCAGATGACGGGGTGGTACTCGTCAAAGATGCGCTCGGTGGGCACGAGCTGGGACTCCTGGGTGACCCATACGGGCCGCAGGGGCTTCGACACGTGCTGGCGGAGAGCGGCGACGTCGATGTCGAGGGCCCTCAGCGACGCCACGTGCTCGGGGATCCTGGCCTCGGCCTGGGCGTGCTCGGAGCGCGAGACGACGCTGGGGGGCGTGAATAGGCGCAGCAGCTCCCGCGGTGCGTCGGGGAACAGCACGCGGTTGAGCACGCAGCACCAGATGGGCACCGTCTTGCTCAGGGCGTCGGGCATCGTCTTGCCGCGGCGCGTCGAGTCGACGACGACGCAGCCGTCGCGGGCGCCGACGAGGGGCAGCAGGTGGAGGTTGAGGCGCCGCGCGCTGAAGTTCCACTGCCCCGTGTGGCCATCGGTGCTCTTGAAGTAGGCCGACGCCGCCTTGCGCCCCGGGGCCATGTACCAGCTGCCACAGCGCTCGTTGGCCACCAGCGGGCGCCCGAAGGCTTCGGCCACATCGCTGACGAAGTCGGCATCATCGCGGATGGAGCGCAGGCGGTTGGAGATGGAGAGGTTGGCCCGCTTCAGGTCGCCGAGGATGCGCGAGAAGTTGTGGTTTGCCTGGGCCGAGAAGACCAGATCCGATTGGGTGGCCATGACGGCTTCGAGGGATAGAAAGGCATAGGTGACGTACCAAAGGTAGGTAGGAAGTAGCTGTCGGGCCTAAAACCTTCCTGTTGATGTCGCGGCAGGAGGGAGTATAATAATAATATACTTCCTCTACGCAATGGGCCCTGCAGCTGCCAACTAGTCCGTCAACTGGCAACTTCATTTTCACGCACCTTGTTTATGATGCAGTTACGTGGGTGTAAGTACATAGATCATCAGGTTGTTTATAAATCTGTGCGTTGGCACCTTACTTCAATCATGTATTATCGTGTCTGCCTGGGCACCCTAGAATCGCATCATGGATTGGCTCGAATCATCTCCTCGCAACAGCTTGTTTTCTTTAGCTGAACTAGAACTCTAAGCACCTCCGCCAATGCGGAACCCATCTTCTATCAAAACCAGACGTTTGAAGAACTACCTCCGAGAGACAGGGGCTGCTCTCACGTTTTTGTTCATTCTCCTAATTAGTAGTACATATTGGCTCTGCTAGTAACCTTTTACGAGCAGTGATCCCACGTGCTGTCCTTGCTGTTTCTTGAGAGCGTTATCCTTGTCAATCTGGACATCAGGTATTCACCTCAACATATCACCTCTGCCTTTACAAGCACCGAATACTCAGCTCCCTTCTTCACAAGACTCGGCGCGACCATCAAGTCCACTACCCCCTGCGACCCAAGCTTCGCGCTTATATCCATCAGGTTCTCGACGTAGGGAAACCCGTGCGTAAGGCTGCTGCCGGGTACGTCGGACATGAGGACGAGGAAATGAGCACGGTCGAACGCGGCGCTGAGTTCCGCCGTCGTGTGGACCACGTCGCGTAGTGAAGTTCTGACAGCAGACACGTTCGCATCCGCCGCGAGAGGCGTTATCGCTTCCATTATCTTATCGGTGAGTTCATCGACGTAGCTCTTGTCGATAGGGTGCACATCGTGAATCAGCGTGGCAGTGCGAATGCGCCAATCCTGGTACTCTGAGTCCGGTAGGCTCTTTATTAGGGCGGTCGCCACCGCCCCGACCTTGTTACTGACATCGCGTCCGCACGCGCGGCAGTAGATTTCGAAGTACCGTAGAAGGTACCTCCAGATGAGCGCGCGGAAGAGGTAGCACGTCATGTTCTCCGTGCTCGTGTAGGTCTTCCAGTGCGGCGAGAGCATCTTGAACTCGTCCTTAGACTTGCCCGTCACCAGGGTCGCAGAAAAAGTCTTGTTGAGGTGCTCCAGCGTCAAAGCGCGGATCTTCTCCCGGAGCTGGTTCCATCGCATCACGACCTGACTATCTGTCAGTTCGAGGACGGGGACCAGGCTGGACTGGGCGAGCTTCATGGTCATCTGTTCGAACCGTGCCTCGACCTGCTTCATCTGTTCACGCGTGATGGTGATCTTATCACCCCCACCTGCATTCTGAATAGCCCCCAACCCCAGCGCGCCCTCTGTGCTCTTGGGGGTCGGCACGGCATCTGGGCTTCCTGCCGCGCCCGGCGTGGGTGGCGTGGGTGTGGTGGGCAGGCCAGCCGCAGCGGGCGCAGGCGACGCCCCATCCTGTCCCTTCAGTCTCAGATTTTCCGACTCGAGGCCCGCAATGCGAGCCTCGAGCGCCGCCTTCTGGTCCATCCATAATTTGGCGGCCTCGGTGGCATCGGCGCGCAGCTGGCGAAACTTCTTGTCTCGCTCGGTGAGTGCGCCCTGGGTCTCAGCGAGCTGGGCTCGAAGAGATTCCATTTCGGCGGCCAATGATGGGGCGGAGCAAAATGTGGATGTGGATTGTGGTGGTTATCGGCGCAGATGGTCTCTCGCGTACTAAAAACCCGAACAAAAAAAAATTCAGGTACGGGCTTGTGGCCTTGTGGTCCGATCCGAGCAAATGCAGCAATAAATACGCCTTGCGCCCGGCAACCAACTTTTATCGGATGTTTGCTCGACGCCCCGTTCTTAACAATGCTTCTTTGTCCGTACTATGTAGTAGCAGAAGGGCCCTTTTCCATAAGCAGCGGGCTTTGTCGTTTGCATTCCGAGGTAAAATGAGGAATAGAGGCTCAGCTGGTGGCCGAGCTGGCGGAAGCAGACGTGAAGGCTGTCCGTAAGCCTCTCCCTTTAAGGTTCACAATGGATTGTTTTCCTTGCCTTGCACGCCGCGTCACCTCACGGCTGCACCGTCTTGTTGCTACAGCGCCACACATGTGGTTCTGTGCGTCAACATTGTCATTGTCTGGCCACGACTTGGCTCATATGACCGATCGCCTCATTGTTTCCAACGCCAATGTTCAACTTTCGTTTTATCGCATGGCCGAGGAGGAATGCGAACACGAGCTTGTGCGAGAAAAGGAATGGCGGTGGATGGATGAAAACAGCAGAACAGAATCCCGGGCTCCGTAGGCTGCACTGCATCCAGCAACCCGTAGGGGCGTGCGTATGCTAATGTTCCACGGGTGGCCTAAAAGCTCATATATATGGTACGGCAGTACCCGAGCTTGCGCAAGCAAATACGCCCACAGCCTCTCATCACATGGCAAGGCTATATATACAAGTGCAGCTTGAGATTTGTGTGATATGTCCAAGTAATTGTATGGCCAGGGGTTTACTACCTAATTTAGATGCTTATTCATGTGAAACCTTGTTTCTATAATGATTCTTCAGGGCCCTTATCATGAAAGATGTGTACCAGTAGGTACTTAACTAGGTAGTTAGAGTAGTTACCTAAGGTACCTAACTCAGGTATTTAGCTAGCGTTAGCAGGTACCTATACTATAGAGATCCAGTGGTGGCGTATTTCTCTACAGCCGCTAATCACCTTCCAGTTACACCTTTATTGTCTCAGTACCTTAATTAGTGACGTAATAGCACATTGCCTGCAGCTGAACAAAGAATGCCCCTCTTGGGACCGCTATAAGGCTAGCCCAGGCGAATATCAGGAATTTCTTTACCGAAACCATCCTGCTAGGTCAGCTCGTGAAACAAAGCTCCTTCCTCTCAAATAGTTTCTGTAAATAGAAATACTACACCAAGCTCATGCCGAAGAAAAGAAAAAGGCGTTGGCATAGGCATCTTATCGATGCGTGGGGTAAGGGTGATCGAATTTACTTTGTAGCGCTGGCCAATACACAGTGTATGCCCATATTACGAGAGCGGAGAGCTTACAACGACCTCTACTCCTAGAACTCAGACCAGACATGCAAATCTCAACCCTCCTCCTCCCTTGCCTGTTCAATGTGTTCACGGTGTCTCATTATCCCACCATTACGCGGCATGCAACGCCAGAAGAGACTTGGAGTCGACCGGTCCAGAATTGGTACATTGCATTGAAGACAGCTATACATAGAGATACTAATGCATGAAAACTCGTCGCCTTAGTCCCCAGTGTGCCATTATGATTCACATCGCAGGAGACACGGCAGGAAAGTTTCCCCAAGAAGCAAACTGTCCAGCAACTCTTTCCCGGCCCTTTTAAGACACTGGGGTTTAAGCCACAAGGCTTCCCAAAGCCCGTCATGGCCAACCATCTCATCTCACGCCCCCCAATCCTGCCAGGCTCCCTTCATATGGTTGTTGAACATGTTCGAGCTTCGAAAGACACGACAGGAAGAGAGGCAAGGGAGATGAGAGTCCCCGGTCAGGACTGTTAACATCGTCAGTGACTCTCCGACCCCCCGTATGCAGCCTCGCGCCGGAAAAAAGGACTCATCTCACCCTCTTTAGCCACAGACGGCACCGCCGTTGTGATTCCCAGCGCAGATGGCGCTGCCGCAGGAGGCGATGACGACGAAGACGCCGTTGGCGCATTGGATCTAGACAGGCGAGCGACGGTGTTAGCCGAGCCGGCACTCTCTCCGCTTCCCCTTTTCTCTCTTCACGTGCCGCCGTTAGGAGGGATAGGGGGCCAGACCTGGGAGTAGGGTGAAAGGCTAAGGGGGTGTTGTTCTAGGGTTTTTTTGTTCCTCTTACAATGTCGGTGCAGCTGGGGTCGCACGCAAACCCGTCGCCGTTGCAGGCCTCGCCGATGGGGAAGGCCGTGATGGGCGCCCCGAACTGCGAGCCGCACGTGCCCACGGGACTCTGGCGCGCCTCGACGACCTTGTCGTTGCCGACGGGGTTTGCGAGGGCTGGGGCAGAGGCCAGGAGCATGCCGGCGAGGGCGGTGACGATGGTGAATTGCATTTTGTTTGCTGTTTGATATGTTGGCTTTCCGTCTGTGTGAGAACAGGTGATTGTAGAGTAGTGAGAGATGCTTGGGAACGAGGACGAAAGCTTGAGAGGGTGCTGCTCTCTTTATACACATACCGGTAATGCTTCATCTCGCTCCTATTTCCGCCTTTGAGTGCCCGTCCTGACTCATAAGTGCTGCGTTCGACCCCTTGCCGCCCATGCCGAGGGACCTTCTTGGGAGTGCGCGATGGTGTGCTGGGCAAGGTTCCCCCATTAACGTGTTCGCGATCTCCTGCCCTCGTTGTACAGACTTGCTGACAATGTTTTCCCCATGGGGTATAGGATGTGGCTAGAGACCGTTTCGAAGAAGACACGCCTAGGGCTATTTGTCAAGACATCCAAGCCGTTGACCGCGCGGAGGTTGCGGTTCTTCCCCGAGGTGTGCGGCAACGGGCTTTCGTAAGCAACGGTAACATCATGGCGTTCCTTATTCCCAGCGTGTAATGGGAATAACTTCTCTAGCAGGACTCTCCGAGGAAGTGTCGATGGCCGCAATCCCTGGGTGTTCCTACATCAGCTGAGAAAGATGTGCGTATCCTGGGACGCAAGGCCCCTGATATGAAGAGGACTATATTTTTTGGCATTGAATACACTCGTTGACGACACTGCCCAAAAACGCCCTGCCAATATTCGTTTCCTTATGGCGATGAGATATCGAGATAAATTCAAGCCTAGTTACTTATCACTATGACCCTGGATGTAGCGAAGAGATATGGAAGTATATTCACGTCGCCTCCCTTAGTGAATGAGGAGGACATGCGTAAACCGACTATCACATCGAGGCAAGGGAATCAATATAAGCTTACCTGCATGCAGTGTGTAGTATGATCAAGCTTTTTGGCGGCTTATTCATGAAACACAACGGGGATTAGCAAGTGTAACCAGGCGTTGCTTGGGGCTAGCTTTGAGGAGTAAGTTGACAACCCCGTGTTAGAACCGGATGACAACAGCATGGGGTTTATATGGCAACATCGAAGATGGTACCAGGGATCTGCTGCCAAGGCGGGTCCCCGACTCTCCAGTAAAAGTCATCTACCGGTTTACGACGAGGCGCATCTTCTGGGTGACTGACATAAGCGTCCTAGATGTAGCCAAATGAAGACTTGCAGGCTGGCTGCGCAGCCCACCGGATCTCTCGGCCTCAAAAAGATAGCGAGCGTTACAATAGTGTCATTCCTATTATACTACCAGCTTTTTTATGACACATCGAATCACTAGAAATTTAGTGTTTTTGAATAATACGTAGCAGTCATTGTCAGCCTTTATCAAACTCGGCGGTGAGCATAAGTTTTACCCTCATACGGATTAACAGCCACGTTTATATTGTAGTCCTTAAAACTTATAACATAGGCCTATTACTTTATAACCGCAACTCGGGTAAGACGGTCGTTACAGTCTAAAATAGACACCCTTCATATTAGGGTAGGACTTAACAATGTAGTTAATTCTGTTCCTGTGCGTTTCAAGCCTGGCGCTGAGAAAATGACGGCGTAGCTTGCCTACTTCCATTCTGGGAAGCTCTGGCACAAAGTACGCATTCTGCTACTCGGTGCTCCATGATCTTAAACATGTCACAGTCGTCTGGTCGATCTTTTGGGCGTGATAGCCCAACATACTGTACCATGATCACAACGTGAAGTAGTTGCCGGGATATGGTGCTATTTCCCAGAACGGCCTGAGCAACAGCGGGCCGCCTGGGTACATGAGGCAATAGGATCGGCAGCCGATCGGTTCTTATAGCTCACAGGCTCATCGAGGAGGGCACGAGGTCGAACCCGGCAGAGATTCGCATGACGCTATGCTATTGTTGTTTAAAGTTGGTCCATTGATTTTGAGTATTCGGGCTAGAAGGTCGTTGTCCAGCTTGCCAGAGCATGAGGGAATGGAGCGAGAGATATTGTTATACATGCCAATTATTAAAGGCACTTACTTGTGAGACTAGTTTGTTCATAGTCCAACAGAGGCCGAACTCGAGTAACTGGTACTTCTGGGGTGGGGTGTTGATACAAGCCCGTAGTCGAAGTACGGATAGGCAATATAAGCATTATTTATTATTCCTTCTCTCACGTACGACCATACCTACTGGAAAACTCGGGATCCCGTCCGCTCTCCCATAGATAAGCCAGTAAGGGTCGAGTTAGTAGTTGGGTCGGTGACGACCAGCGAATCTTCGATGTTGTACGTTTTTGTTGTTTTTCAACTTCTTTTTTTATTTTTATTTTTTTTATTTTTTATAAATCTCAGACATTAGAGTAGAAGCCCGCAATCGTTGTACTGGAAACGTGCCGAGATGATAGTTAAGATTCTCGTCGCTGAGGAGTGCGCGCAGCTATATCATTAGTGCCGTATTGATAACCTGTGTTGCCACCTAAGCTTATCGTGAAGGTTGTCGTTTAAGGAAAGCAAAAAGATGTCAAACTGGGCTTAGGCGTCATTGCAATGGGTCGTATCTGCCAAGTTATCTTGTTAGTTTCAGCTTTCTTAGGCGTGAGTAATTAATTCTTATACTAAAGATTAGGGACTTTTGCGCGAAGGCGAGTCTTGTAGCCTTGTGTGGTCGCGCGTTGCTTTTTTTATTTTTATTTTTTATGTTCGTTGTTGGAAGGCGGCATAAGACTTGCTAGTAGAATATCTATATACTACTTCTCTAGCGTCAACCCAGGCTTCCCTTGGATAGATTAGATAGTCGATAGCACCTATTTTTGGTAGGTTGTAATAGTGTAGATGCACATCATCTCGAGCTAAATTGCAAGTCCCATAAGATATGATGACGTCTACATGCTAGAACTCCGTTTGACAGCCCAACCCGTTATCTAAGAATACGAGAGAAGATGAGTGAGTAAGACACGACATCACACTGGGAGTAAGCTTAGCCATAAAAGATGAAAAGGGGTATCTAATATTAACTCAGAGTTCTATGTACGAGGGTAGGTCTCGTGAGGTCCTCGCGCCGGCGACTGCGTCCCCGCCGTCCGTCCGGCACGGTACTCCTCATACCTGGGAAAGGCATCGATCAAGACCTTCTGGTTCCGCGCCTCCTCGGGGTGGATGCCGGCCTCGAGGAGCTCCTGCACCGTGACGATGGGGAAGTTGTACTTGTGCGCGAAGTCGCGCTCCTCCACCGAGGACCGCGACCGCTGCGGCGTCGCTAGGGTCGCCGACCCCGTCGCCGTCGTCGGCGTCGCCGCCGCCAGCGTCGAGAGCCCCGAGGCGGCCGACAGCGCCTTACGCACCGTCGAGGGTGTCACGTGGTCCATCTCCGCGACCGCCCGAAACGTCGACAGCGGCACATCGCGCGGGTCCCGGCCCTGCCGCTGGATCGCCAGCACGAGCTCCTGGACCCGTCGGTCCTTCTTCCGCCTGTCGACCTCGATGCACGCGCGCACGAACAACCCGAAGCGCAGGGCCCTGCTTGCATCGTCAGTTTTTGGGGAAACTTTCTTTCTTTCTTTCTTTTTTCTTCTTTTCTTCGCCGGGCCACACCACCGGATCAGAGATTCACAGGGGCCGACACGAGCGAAAATATCGGGCTGACTTACACCAGGAAGCCGAGGAAAGTGAAGTGACTGAGCGCCACGTTCGTCCAAGAATAAAGGGCGCCATCTGGCTGTTCATAGCCCCGATTGAGCTGGCCCCAGTCGGCATTGTACGCCACGGCGGCGACGGTGATGACGCCGCCGAGCCAGAGGATGAGCTCGACGCCGACGTGGGCGCCGGGATGGATCCCCTTCGCCGGGCTCCTCCGTATGAAGATGACGATGAACTCAACCACGTCCCATACTATGATGCCTGCTAGCTATATTTACTACTGTTAGTAAGCGTCGGGGCTAGACATGTCTAGGCGTAGGTATCAAGGCGATATCGGGATCGCTGAGGGAGTCTCGATCAGGCGCGGTGTGAGTCTTACCACAAAATAAGAAATCGTGGCCCGGTAGTGCAGGTCTTTTCGCGACGTCTGGATCGCGGTGAGTTCCACTACGTCAACGATGCCTATCACCAGGGAGAAGGCCCGTAGCACCACTTTGGCGATATCCCATCTGCGCTGGTGGCCCACGGTGGGTAAGTCGGGCAGCTCTTCCCGGACCGACTCTTGTTCGTTCGTGGAATTGCCCATGGTGCACTTGAGCGACGGGTCCGGGCGCGACCCGGCCGTCGAGGGTTGTTTCGGGGGAAGATGCGGTCCGCGGTCCAGCAGCTTCGATGCCTTCAACGAAAGGCTCGATCGAGGGATCGTACAACTTTCTTCGTCGAGGGGCGAATCCCGGCGTCTAGTCCGTCGGCTTCATTCGTAGTTCTGATCGGCGCGCCGTGTTCACGGCTCATCGGCTCCCAGCACTCTATTGTTCGATATGCGGCCGGCTCCAACCCTCTTCGTTCGGCCGTCGTCCCACGCGCCTCGCCTTGCGTATTTGGGCTCGTCGCGGCGTTTCCGTCAGCTACTTGGGGTGTATGCTTCGATTTTCGCACAATCGCAATGTCGCAACCGAACCGCGTCTTGGCCGATCGGCAATCTTCCAGTCTCGCCCTTCGAGGTGTGCAGTGTGTACCTGGGTACTCCGTAGGTACTGGTATTTTTCGTCAAGGCGGCCGACAAGAGTAGAATGGACAGGGGACCCGCCGATGACCTGCACTGGAGAATACCATCCTACTCTACTCCCAAGACTTCATGCGCTGGGGTCCGGAGGAAGCTAAGTAAGGTGCCGGTACTCCACAGCCTGGAAATAGGATTAGGGGTAGGTATCTTGGCGTCCAGCACTCTGATAAGGAGGGCTGGTGCCGTTGTCCCTAACCCAATCCACTACATAGACCATCGAGTACAACATGACTTACCATTACTTAAAAGCCTTACACGGCAGGTCTGTGTTTGCCTACAAATACTAGTATCTCAGCCGTTTAGAAGCTCCTTTTTCTGTGTAATCGCAGTCTAGCGCACCTGTGAACTGTGGTCTACGTAGAGATCTGCTTCATGTCGACAAGCTTTCGCTGACTACGGGACGGGGAGGCGCAGTTGTTTTGAGCCTGCGCACTAGGCGGGTCTAGGCAGGCCGTTGGAAATGATGGCTGGGGTTCTGCCGGCTTGCCGTCTCACGACCATGACCTATTCCTCATCGCAACAACATCCTCCCGCTCCGACTGTAATTGGTGATGTGGGCCACAAGTGTTGCATTCCATGTCGACGGGTATTCTCGTGTAAAGTGTAGAAGAAAATTAGAATGGGCGACGAGCCCAAACACGATCAGCCCCAGAAGGGATAGGGTGGGAAGATGCCTGGCAGGAGAATTAACAGAAAAACAGAGAGAATTTAAAAAAAAAAAAAAAAAAAAAAAAAAAAAGACAAAGACTGCTCACAATAAAAGCGTTGTGAATATGCTGCTAGAATTAAGACACGGAATGCTGCATAACAGCATTATATCAGGACAAAGAGCTTCCGTCTACAGATAATCCACCTTCTCGAGGGCAGAAGATACAAAGGGGACAAAGGGAACCGGACCAAGAGCAAGCACAACCGTCTAAGAGACCGTCTAGGGGTATCTAATGCTTTGGTACCAATGTCGTTATTCCAACACTACCGCAATCCAACCGGGATCCCGATACCGAAACGCCAGGCCATGCCAGTCATCTATATTTTATGTACAGCTGGGGAACAGAAGGGGAAAACACAAACAATCTTTTTTTTTATTATATGTACATCGTCTATACTACCTCCCAGTCCATGGCGTCGACCATGAAATCCCAGTCGTCCGAGTTCGTAGTCCAGTCGGCGGTGCTCACGGGGCGGTCGCGGTCCTGGTCCGCGCCCGGGTTCTGGCGGCGCACGAACTCCTCGGTCGCGAAGTACGCCTGCTCGAGCGCCAGCAGGATGGTCTGCAAGATCTCCTTAAGGTTGTAGGCCTCGAGCGGCGCCGGCATGAAGCGGCCGGCGGGGTCGGCGTCGTCGGCGTTCTTCCACCGGTTCCGGAGGTCCTTGGCGCGCGCCAGCTGCCGGCGCACCTCGGGCCGCCCCAGCGTCCCGTGGAGCGGGTTGCCCGGGTCGTCGAGCGCCAGCAGCACGTTCTCGTGGTACCGGTGCTGCTGGGAGCGGTCGCGAAAGGCGCCGCCTTCCTGAGCGGGGCCGCCGCCCTGGACGCCGTAGCCGTGGCCGTTGGCGTCGGCCTGCGCGTAGATGACGATGCCGTACACGCCCATCAGGTGGACTAGGGCTCGCTCGATGAGCATGTAGAACTCGTGGAAGTCGAGCTTGAAGTGGATCTCGTTGGCGTCGATCTCCTGCTGGAGCTTGCGGGCCCGGTCCATGGCAGCGCCGTAGCCGATCTCGAGGAAGGGGATCTTCCATTTCAGGCGGGCCACGATCTTGAGGAACCGTGACAATTGCTGCTCCGGGGATGACGGCTGGTCATTGCGTGAGCTTGCGCTCGAGGATGTGTTGGCATAGCGTCGCGATGAGAAAGAGGGGGACGGTGAGGCGCCGGGCTGCAGTCCATTGGTGCCACCAGCACAGCTGGGTGTGAGATGAGAAGATGTAGGGGGAGGAGGACGCGGCCAAGACGTCACATGGGGCAAATCCGATGCCCACCGAGATGCCGCCAGTCCTTTGGGCATGTTAATTGGTGTCTGGTTGTTGTGGTTGGTGTGGTTGGTGTGGTTGGTGTTGTTCGTGCTGTTGGTGTTGTTCGTGCTGTTGGTGTTGTTCTTATTGTTGCTGTAGCTACTGTTGCTGAGAGTGACGAATGTGTTATACATGGGCGACGCGGTGGGATAAAGCAACTCATTGCTTTCTCCTATGCGATGCTGAATGGGTCGGGAGCTAGGTACATCAAGGATCAAAGAGACAGAGACGTAACAGATCAGGCGCAACAAGGGAATATAGGTATGGCGATGTTGTAACAGGTGAACTATCTCATTCTGTTGTTTTGTTCAATGTGCAAAGACGCGAGGATGACGGGGCCAATAAGGCGCATCCGCTGTTTTTTTTTTCACTCCTGTTTCGCACAGACGCACAGACGTTAGTGCAATTGACTGACAATCATCAATGGTGAATCGTTGCTACCGTACAACATTGGAAAGCCAGGAAATCCGAGGCTGGAACCGTCAGTAACGACTGCTAACGACTGCGCCTTGGAGGTTTCCAATCCTCCATTTCAGCTTAGCTCTTCACTCTTTGACAAAATATCCCCTGTAAGTTCATATCTCCCCGGCCAAGTGATACATTATTCAGTTTCCCGTACTTAACTATTTGTAACAGATTAGGTACCTAAGGTACGGGCAAGATGTGTATGGACATTAACCACAAACAGCACAGAAAAGGGGTGTGCAATCCATCAATTGTGCCGGTTGGCAAGCTAATTCGCAAACAAGCACAATGCCCATTGTTAACATCAATCGCCAATTGTAGCTTAAAACTGTGAATTCTGAATGTTCCATGCTCATGATCCGCTTGGCTTATGGGAACCCCCACAGAAGTAGACTTAGTTTTCAGGTCAGAACATTCGAAATGAACAGTAAAAGAATATATCATCAAAGCTCAGGCTAGCTATACATGACTATTTCCCTAGCTGCTTCTTTGCCAAACAATTCCTCGACGTCTCTGATATGCTCCTCAGCCAGCTTATGCGCTTTCAAGTCCTCAAATGCCATGCTCCAGATCCGGTTTGCCTCGACAGAGGTGGTGCCAGTAGCGCTGATCCTCCCTAAATGCTGCGCGAGCATCGGATAGGCGCTCACCCTCGCGAGACCATGTTCCCACGCGAAATCCTTTGGGAGCATGTCACCTCTCCCAACCTTCCCTGGCTTGCTCGTAGCTGCCAGGAAGAAATCGGACAGCGCCTGTGCATGCTTCCTATTGAATACCAAAGCCTGGCTGCAGCATCCAAACCATTCCTCGTGGACTCCTGGCGGCGAGCTGACGAGAGAGGCTTTCCCCGATGCGAAGAACAACCATACGAAAAGCGGCACAGCAATGCCGCAAGTGATCAGGAGGACCCAACCGTCGATATGTCGGGCCAGGTAACGAGGGAGGACAAACCGGCGCGCAAATAGGATAATTGCTACCAAGGGGATGCCGACAGCAAGCGAAATGACGTGCGCGTTGTTACTCCTGAAACCATACCCGCCGCCCCAACCGGAGCTCCTCTCTTGGTTGAACATGCGTAAGTAAAGCCAACTGTTTGGACCTCCCGGCTCTACTCGGCCGCGCGCCGGGTCGTGACGCTTCAGGTCGCTCATCATCTCCTCGACAGTGCGCAGGTTTTTCAACGTGCGCGCTGCCCAGCCATCCGCGAGTAGAATATCATCCTCGAACAAGGCGATGTAAGGCGCATCAGAGGTCTGAGCGCATCGGCGAAGCGCATAAGCGTAATCGTACAGCGTTTTCCTCTCAATCATGCTTTTGTCGCGGCGGTTGTCGAACCACGACTGCAGCAAGGCCATCTGGCTCTCTTTGTGCATGTCTGGGAGGCTCGAGGGGTAGGTCACGACGTCGTCGGCGATATCGGCTGCGACAAGTCTGGCATAGCTCGCGTGCTGTGTTTCGGGAGCAGGGACGTCGGCAAAGAACAGCTTTAGGTGGATGGTCTCGCGCTCGGCGCGTGACAAGTTGGCCAGGAATGAGCCCACGGCGGTCTCAATGTATTGCCTCCCTTGCATCTCGCGGGCGATGGTCATAAAAACGGCGCAGATGTCGGGCGCCGGCCCGGCTTTGCCCAGCCGCGCGCGGACGGCGTCGGGGTTCGCCTCTAGCGCATCGAGAAATATTTCGGTCTCGGCCTGTCGCGTGGCCGAGTAGAATCGGTCGAAGCCATGTTCTTCGGAAAAGAAGATGGACAGCGGGTCGCGATAGAAGTTGAAGTACCCGTATGTAACGTAGAGGATGACGATGGCCAGGAGGAGGGTGAGCGCTCGGAGTCCTGGCTGGCTGAGAAGGTTCATGATGGGTAAAAGGCGACAGACAATTGTCTCAAGGAAGCATAAAGCCTCTTGTCGGTCTGCATGCCCTTCTTTCGATGCTGCACCATGGTTCGTATTCGACCACGGCGATGTGAGATGAGACGAAAATTTGATGATATCGATGGGACGGGAGGACAGGGTACACAGAGGTACCTACCCTCCGAGGTCCTTAGCTCTGTTGATCCTCAATTTCCTATACTTGATATTTGCATAAGATATTCAAATAGGCACCTAAACAGATAGATAGTCTTGAGGTTACAGGTACCTACCTTAGGTATAGGTACCTACTACAGCATCTTGCTTGCTTCTGCTCTTCCTCAACTGCTCCGGAATACTGTTCTATCATGAATTAAACCGTTTTTACTCAGGTGTGTAACCAAGGAAAATCTAAATAATTAAGGAAATGCTCCTCATCTACAAAATGGGTGTGTGGCAGGTTGCGACCGTTGCAGCCAAGACGCCGAAGCTACAAGGCAAAGACAAAGTGCTTAGGCAAAATAAGGTTATCGCTTAATATGCTGTTCTCAATACCTACGCTCTAGAACGGTTATCTCTCTACCTAGGTAGGTAGAGGCCTAGAGTAGATAGGGAAGGATGGTTTCCCTGTGGAAAGCACAGATGGCATTGTCGTGTGCTTGGGGGGCTCTCAGTATCGGTCCTCCAACCTTCTAAAGCCTTATTAGAGTAGACAGGAGGTCTCTTCGTTTATACACTGATGGATCTAAGCCAGTCATATAAACTAGTTGGTAACCTCTTACGCTAATATGTCGTAGAGCAGCCAAATAAGTTCCGTGGGGGCACTCGGAGACTAATTGGTAAGTCATGCCATCGGCATATTACACGAGACAGGTGCAAAAAGTCATTTTTTCAAAGGTCTAGGCAGCTACGCAAATGCTGTTAGCATGAGTGCCTGGTTTAAATCCGTGGGTGGTTGTCAAGAGCGGGAAAGCGAATATTCAAGGTCCCGTTGGGGGACAAGGTAGCCGGTGACACCGAAGCCGCGAGTTCCCAAATAGCCGAGGAGTTCTGATCCCATTTCCTAAAAGCCATGATATATACCATGAGGGTCACGTATGTTTCTCCCATGGTTATGCCTCGCCCGAATAGCCCAAGCAAGGTGAGGATACAAGCTTGAGACTACGACGTGAGGGGCGAGAAAAAGGAAAAGGGGGGGGGGGGGGGGGGAAACAAAAAAAACAGAAAAAGGAGGCATGGGGGGAAAAACATTTTAAAAAATTTTTGTTAAAAATGCCAAAAAAAATAATTTTACATAAAATTATTTTTTTGATAAA